>JAPYZE010000320.1:0-52347 GCA_030522805.1 Leptomastidea abnormis
TATATATATATATATATATATGTGTGTGTGCGTATGTCGATAGAGTAAATCTGTGGGAAGGGAAGAATCTTGCGTGTCTTTGTACATGCGCACTCGCACGCGTGTGTGTATGTGAATATGTTAGGTAGCTTGGTGTTCGCAAGAAGAGTAAACAAAAACAGAAAGATGACAAGGAGGGAAGGTGGGGAAGATGAGGTAGTAAAGGTCTGGTTATATGTCTGGGTATGTATTTGTGTTAGTATATGTAAGAGGGAGAGATTGTGAAAGAGCTTGGCTGGCCTGGCATCATTGTTGCTCGTGGTTTTCTATTATGACGGGAGAAAGAAGAAAATGAGCTCACGGTCTTGAAGTTTGAAAAAGAGAGAGAGAGAGAGAGAGAGAGAGGGGCTGTAAGGAGAACGACAGATATGGAGTAGCCACGAAAAAAGTGGGGAGAAAATAAAATCACGTTCAGCATTAATAGACAGGGGTCGTTGAGAGATGTAGAGGAGTCTCTGTCGTGACTGAAGAATAAAGAGAGTATGAGTGAGTGAATGAGTGAGAGAAAAAAAAGAAATTCATGAAGATGGTTAGTAGACTGTTGTGAACGGTGAAATGAGGCGCATAAAAGACTCCTCTCCCGAATGAATAAAGCTTGGGAATGTGATGGTTGACAGGAGGAGTTAGGGAAATATATAAGTATAACGAAAGTAGGAAGAAAAAGAATGCGATAAGAAGAATGGAAAGAAATAATCAACCGAGATATGTATGTATGTATGTATGTATGTATGTTTGTGTGTATGCAGCAAGATATGTTGCACAATGAGTGAGCAAAATGAGAAAGACAAAGAGAGAGATTGTGATTGGAGTAGATCAAGTTTCATTGTATGGTTACTTAATTTTTCTGTCATTATATTACTTACGAAAACAAAAAAAGAAAAAAGGAAAAAAAAAGGAAATCTGAAAAAAAATTTTTAAGGTACTCTAGTTGATAATACTATTTCACACAATCAAAAGAAAAAAAAAGTATAAGACTAAGAATAAGTGTGAGCAAGTGAGTAAAAAAGATATAAAGTACAGCGGTGCAATTCCAAGTATATAATTGCTTATCTGCATACTTGCATGCATGTTTGTTTGCATTAGTACCTCCCGTGCATGATACTCTACTGCAAAGGAAAAAATGCATATCCACCCATACACACTTGTGTGTAAAAAAAAAAAAATAAATAAAAAAATCAGGAAGGTTTGTGATTATTGTATGTGTATATACGTATGCACGTGCTTGCGTGGAAATAAGAAAACAATTGAGGGAGGGGAGGGAGCATATGTTTGTGTATTATATAGGGTAAATCCGTGTATGGAAAATTTAAGTAAAGAAAGAGAAAAAATAGAGAATGAGAGGGATGAGGGAATGATATGTGTAAGATGTGTCGTGTGAATTAGAAAGAGAGAGAGAGAGAGAGAGAAAGGGGGGGGGGACATGTGAGAGAAAATGAGCGCTTCTTATGATAATGAAAATATAGGTAAAGAAAAGGAAACAACTAGGTGTGTGTGTGTGTGTGTGTGTGTGTGTGTGTGTGTGTATGTGTGTGTGTGTGTGTGTGTGTGTGCACATGAGTTTACTATCCCTTCTAACAAGTTGCTCACTCTCTCTCTCTCTCTCTCTCTCTCTCTCTCTCTCTCTCTCTCTCTCTCTCTCTCTCTCTATCTCTTACTCTCTTTTTTTCTATTGCTCATTCGTTCATGACAATAGGAGTGCTTCTCATGGTGGAATATATAAATGTACATATTCACACTATCATATATATCCCATCAATGTATACGACAAGGGCACAAGATCACAGCGCATCAAGTATAGTATACGGTAGTACTAGTAGCAGTAGTAGCAGCAGCAGCAGCATCAACATCAGCAGCAGCACTAGCAGCAACTGAAGCTGCAGCAGAGGTATATATTTTTGAGCTTTAGTGCAGTGGTGTGGCTTGGTCCGGCGCTGCAAGCTCTCGTTTCTCCTCCATCACCCCTACCACTTCTGCGATCCCCTGCGCAGCTGGCTGATTTTCCTCTTCTCCTTTCCCCACTACCCCTGCATCTGGGGGTGAAAGAGAGAGAGAGGGTTAAACATCTCTTTCTCTTTCTTTCTTACACACACGCACACACATGGCCCGCATTGAATTTTCAGTATATTTCTATCTTCCTCTCTCTCTCTTTTACTCTTCGCTTCTTTCCCGCTGATGATTTCTCCTCCAACGCTTTCTGGCACACACAAACACATATATAGATATATCATCAGAATTGCTCGGAGATTCTCCAGCTCGCTTTCTCTCTCACTCTCCCAGCATCCCTCTATATTGCCGTCCCAGCATCTCTCTACCCCAGTAGCGGTGATAGTGGCGGCGGCTGTGTCGGCCAGAATCAGCAGCAGCATCCCTTCTCCAGCATTTTAGAGATGTAGGCGCAAGCGCGCGCGCACATCGTCGTCTCAACGTAACACGTATAGCGATCCGCGCAGCGCCAACCGATGCTGGCTGGCTGGTTGGAGCAGCAGCATCAGCCGCAGCAGCCGCAGTTGCCGTCGCCACTCGCCAGCGTCGCTCTCGTTTATATGTATATCCGAAAAAGCTCGCGCTTACAGCGCGATCAACGACACGCGTACGGTCCTTCTTTCATTTCCCTTTGTTGAGAGACTTCGCGAACGTTGTGACATATATATCCAGCTGTTGTTGGCACATTATATGTCAGTTTATCTATCTGCAAAGTCGATAATGCCGTACTCGTCCTCGTTCAGTCGAGTATCATCAAGGATGACTTAAATAGTTGGCATCTGGCTAAATAGAGAAAAAAGCCATCGAGAATTTTAAGAAGAGATAAATAAAATAGATAGATAGATAAAATAGATATAATCGTTGCTCCTCTGCATTTTTAACAGCAGCAACAGCAGCAGCATTAAATATATTATATTCAGCTGACGCAGCTAACGTGTGTTTTGTGTCAGTAGCCTTGTCTTTTTTTTTATCTCCTGTATAACAACAACCCGGGGAATATGTTTAAGATACGAGAGAAAGTAGTAACGGTCGAGCTGTGGTCAGACCGAGCAACGTAAACGCAGCTGAGAGATAAAGAAAGAAAGAGAAGGAAATCATCTTTAATACTAGTAGTAGTATTATAGTAGTTGCGCAGCGTTAGCGCGCTGCTGCTGTTAGCTGCTGCTACTGCTGGTGGCTGCTGCTGCTACTACTACTACTACTACTACTGCTGTTGCAAACTCTGCTTGCTTCGAGACCAAAAGCTTTGCTCTCTCTCACTCACAGCAGAGCAGCAGCAGCAGTAGAACGCGCGCGCGCTCGATCGATTTGCCCGCGCGGAGAATGAGAGGATGAGAGAGTAAAAGAGAGAGAAAGAGAGAGTATATACACACGCAGTCAGTGTAGTCAGCAGTAGAGGAGGCCCGCCAATTCTGGAACGGCCAAGTTTTATCAAGGGGGTTTTTTGTTATTATTGTTGTTATTATAATGATGCTGCTGTTGCCATTGCTCGTCTATTTGGCATAGCGACGACCGATGTCAAACCAGTACTTGATGATAGACGTTGTATGTTAATATACCCTATATGTCCGGGGAAAATTATATGTGTAAAAGAGCCTTGTAAATGGGCTGTTTAACGTCAACGAGTGCTCCCCTCGTGCAACATACAACGTTGACGTTATAAAGCAACTACTACTACTCGCGTCGCGAAGCTGCTCAAGTGAAGTGTATTATTATTATTATTGTTTTTGTTGTTCTTGTTGTTGTTAAGCTGTTGAAGAGTTGATAAAAAAAAGCTCTAACAAAAGTGACAGCATATTATAAATGTACATATAATAAGAATTATAATAAATATAAGTGAGACAGAAATAATTAAGAGACAAACGAAGTATACATTTAAATACAGTGTGATCATAAAAAAAAGAGTAAGGTATAAAAGTGAGATAATTTCAAAAAAGTGTTAGAAGCACCGTTAAAATTAAAGGGATTAAAGAAAAAAGGGTTGATAGAGTTGGAGGAGGAGAGGATATGTCGGAAATACGACGACAACCACAACTACGACAAACTGACGATGAGCTTAACGCGGATGATCGAAAAACCTCGTTGGTTATTAGTAGTGGATGCTGCCTTTTAGCGTCTCGATGCAGCTGTGATTACAATGATGAAGTAGTTCAAGCAGACAACTCGGTCAATCTTTACTTTCCTTTTTATTATTATTATTTCAGTTGGTAAGAAGTGAGTGCGAGTAGTATATACATTATATAAAGCAGCATTTTAAGACTGCAGTTAACGTTGACATATACATATAATCAATAGACACGTGTATATGTGTTTATCACACGATTTCGGGGCCTTTTGCAAAAGAGACAACAGCTATGAGAGCCGAGATAGCTGCTGCAGCTGCTGTCACGGGCCTTGAATCAAGGAGGCTACGTCTGGCTATTTCGATCAGCGGTTGGATTGCTATCACAAGCTGGGCTTCCACGACGAACACGAGAATACATTGAGGAGGAGGAGGAGGTGAGAGGAAGAATAAAGTAAGGAGAAGAAAGAGGAGGAGGAGGAGGTAGGAGGTAGGAGGAATAAAAAAGCCGGCGTCGGTGGTTGCCACGAGGAGATAAAGAGAGAGAGAAAGAGAGAATCACCGTCGCGCTGCTGCTGCCCGGATCAAGGAGAGGAGCAACTTGCTCCCGGAGGGTGGAGGTGAGGAGAAGGAGGAGGAGATCTGAGGAGGAGAAGAAGGAGGAGGTCGTGCTGGATACGACGACGAAGAGGAGGTGGGGGAGGCAGCCCAGTTTTTTTTCCTGAGCCAGAGCAAGGAACATGAGAGGAGGCTGGACTCTCATGGCGGCGATCGCCCTGGCTGCCTCGGGTGAGTCGATCCACGCATTCCACACATACATAATATACACACATCTACACACCTACACACCTACACATCTACACGCACACACTTTCAAATAAAAAGACACATGCTCTATTGTGTACAGACAAGACAGAGACGCCGTTGACAGTCGCACAGGGACAGCAGGTGCGTGGGTGTATTACCTATATATACAAGTGTGTCGTCTGTGTGTGTGTCTATAGGTATACAAGTGAGATATATTTGTATTTGTAGACATGCTTTCGCGTTTTTTTTTTTTTTTTTTTTTTTTTTTATAAATTATTTATTTCACACACACACAAGTATCCAAGCGCTTGCATATATTATATGAGTGAGTTATGTGGGATTCTGCGTATGTGAATAAAAAAACTCATGTTCACAAATACACATACACGTACACACATACACTAAGACATACAGAGAGAAGGAGACAGAAAACGTGGTACACGCGCGCGAGCAGCACGATGAGGTCATGTGGATGTGAGGCCAGTAGCGAGCGAAGCACACATACAGTTTTGAAATGGGGAAAGCCACACAAGCCCGCGCTCTCACGTTCACTCGCTCGCCACTTTTTCCTTTTCACTTGCTCATGCTCTCTCTCTCTCTCTCTCTCTCTCTCTCTTTTTCCTATATAGGCATATGGGAGATGCTTTCTTTATTTTTCTCTTACACGTTTGCGCGCTTGCTCTCGTGCCCAATGCTGCGGGCTTCGCGTATTTATTTTTTCCATTTTCCTTTTCTTTTCCTCTTTTTTTCTCGCTCACCCTACGTTTTCCTTTTTTTTCCTTTCTCTTTTACATTCTCTCTCTGGTCTTTCTTTTCATTCGGTCTTACTTTTTTTATTATTATTATTATTATTATTATTATTATTATTATTATTATTATCATTATTATTACCGAGAAACGAACAAAGCCGCAGGGCGAACGGAACGATCCAAGTGTTTTCTTCCGAGTTCGGAGGCCGAGAGATGTGATTTTCTCGACTTTTTTTTCCCTTGGCGCGTGGTAGGATGAAAATAGAGAGAGAAAGAGAGAGAGGGAATAAGAGAAAGAGTGAGAGAGGCTGAGAAATGCTTTAATACTGATGGAACAAGTCGCGAAAAATGAGAGTGACGTATGTGTTGATAAGAGAGAGATATATAGAGAGAAAAAGTGAGATTTTAATTCGTGCTTTTCCTGCACTTTTTCAACACCCCCGTGCTCTTTGCCTCACTCTCTCTCTCTCTCTTTTTCTCCCTGAATTCCAGGCACTATATTCCTATCTTTCAATCTTTGATTCGTCCAGGGGGTTTTTTTTAATTACAGTAATTAGTCTGAGTCCATTTTTCGAAACGCGTTAAATTGTATGAAACCTCTCTCTCTCTCACACTCTCTCTATTTATCTCACTCTTTACGCCGTTGCTCTTTGGTTAAGTCTATTTTTATCTTTTATCTGTCATTCTCTTTTCTTTTTAATTTTTTATTCATTTCGAGCGAAACGTGGATAACGAAAATACATTTGCTTGTGTTATCGATGATACATAATATACCTGTGTACCTATACCTATATGATTCGGTGAATGACCAGTAAATTTATTTTTGTATCTTGGGTTAAAAAAAAAAAAGGGTTTTGATTTAAAAAAAACTTTTTATCCTCTTAAAAATCTTTTGATATAAGTATTTATTGATACAAATCTATTCATGAATTTGAAACTATCATTAAAAAAAGTATAGTTAGAGATCCACATTTATCTTCTTCACTCTCATTTATAAATAAGAAAAAAAAAGAGTTGAGACGGAGAGTGAGGGTATCGAACGTTTAATTTAATTCTTCTAGTCTGATAAAAAACATTCTACAACACGTGTAACAAACACTTCGTTATCAGGTTTATCAAAGCCGTTATAATGACGTTGAATTTAAATTTTACATTATTTAAGCTCGCTGGAATGTCAAGGATAACAAAGCCTAAAAAAGAGAGAGGGAGAGAGGAGGGATGTTATTAATATTATTATAATCATTATTGTCACCATGCTTGAAAGCTCAATTATAAAAGGCCACGTGGCCATCGATGTTTTTTGAAAAAACAGATCTTAAATAGAGTGATATAGAGATGAGTGAACGAGCAGAGGGAAGGAGGAGTGGATATATATCTCGATGTGACTCGAGAGACACGTGTTTTTGGGCGTAATTAAAGTAAACCCGGCCGGAAAGCCGTTTAACCGCGAAAATTGCCACGTCAACACATATATACTGTGTGAGAAAGTTGGAGTGAGTAAGAGAGAGTGGAAGAGAGAAAGAGAGAGTATGTATCAAAGCGAGAAAGCTTCTGGCCTCATGTTTCTTCTCTCTGACGTAAACACGGACATTCAGAACAAACACAAACACACACATACACAAGGAGGGGGTGCTGTATGTATGTATGTATCCGACGACAAGACGGAGAGTGACTAAAACACTTATAGCTTATATCATGGACACGTTGATAAACACATAAATATACACAGAGACAGAGAGGAATATGTGAAATTGTGTGCAAGCTCAATATCTTAACAACTATACATTGGCTGGTATGGTACAAGTGTAAGCGACATGTATTAAGTATCGAGATGAAGGGGAAATAAGTGAAAAAAAAAGAAGAAGAAAAGAAGGAAGGAAGTTTGTTCTGGAGTGGAAAAGACAGACTCTCTCTCTATACTTTATGTCGATTTTGATTAGTGTTATAGTGTTTGTAGGGGAGGAAATTGTAACGGTTGCTTTTGAGCTTATGCGGATTAAGGCTTGGCTATATATATTGACGATGGGACGTGATCCCGTATGGACGGTGAATTTTTATTACGAAAAAATTTCATTAATTAGAGCGCTGACCTATTTGACGTGATCCCTACTATACAACTGTAAGTGATAGGAATGTTTTTTTTTCTTTTTTTTTTTGGATTTTTGTTGAAGGGAGGAAATGCTGTTGGCACAGAGATAATATTTTTTTTAGTTTTTTTTTCCTTTTTTTTGGAGGACGATTGATGTTTGCTTTCAGTTTGTGTTGATGTTATTTATTAAGAAAAATTGAGCGATGTAATATATTATACAATTGATTGAGATTTAATTTAATTTACTCGATTATTTTTAGATTTTTTGTTTTTGATAAATAAATGAAATTCTGACGTTGGTATATATTTTTTTTTTGAAAAGTTATGTTACGTAAAACTATATACAAGTCTATTTTTAATCTTTTGAGATATTAATTTATTAAATTCATTTTTATTATTTCTGTAAACAGTAAATAACAACAACAAAAAATGTATGCACGCAAATGTAAATCTTTTCTAGATTTATTTAAAACAAATATAACGGAATTTTTTTAATCCAATAAAAATTTTAAATAAAACTTTCATTTGAAAATAAATAAATATTACCGTAAATGAAGATAATATATATTTATTAAAATTTATCATTAAATTATTAACTATAAATATAAACATCGTTATAAATAAATAGAAAAAGCAAATTTTAAAAATTATTTTTAATTTTTTTGAAACTTGATTCTTGGCAACAATTCAAAGTATACAAATTTATCTAAAAAACTGCCACAAAGCAAATCATTAAAATTATAACAAATCTTACTTTTTTTATTAAATATAGACCTTCAAAATATCTAATTTAAATCTTTTGCTCACCCTATTTTTCTCCGCAAATTATTTACTATTCCTTTATTCTTATTCTTCTTCCTCACTTACCCAGTCAACTTTGTTTTGATTTTAGCTTCACTTATCTAGATTAATCAAGCGTTATACGTTCTTCTCATTTACTCTTCCATACATATAATTATCTTGAATTTATCAAGCCAACTTGTGCGATATATATGTATTTATATACAACAGTACAACATAAACTTAACGTAAATCAACCTGTTTAACCATAAACCTTACATCGCGTAAAGTAAACAAACAACAACAACAACAGAGAGAGAGAGAGAACCGACCAGTTCATCTGGTCAACAAACATTTCAGTATACAGTAATAAACCCTAAAATCGCAGAGAGTAGACCTGTACAGTAAGCTCTCATATTCGAAATTATAAGTCAAGTTAGCACATTAATAAATCCATCCCTTTCTTCCACAAACACTGATATATACTTGAAAATACGTTAAACATCCGGTTATATACCTTTAACGCATAAACTCACCCGGAAACTAAATTCGTTATATAACAATCAACTCTCGTTGGACTTGATTCTAATAGTAAGTAACAGAGTTCTCCCGTGTAATCGCGGTAAATCCAAAAGCTTAAGGTAGGGGGGGGGTAGGTATATGTAACGCAAGCCGCGGAGAAGCTTGTAAGACCAGAAAGACGAAGTAGCTAATCTTGTGTGTTTGCGGAAACGAATAGTACACACTACTTACTATACTACTTTGAGTGTATAGACGCGCGCAACTGCTGTTACTACTGCTGCGTCGAAGTGACGCAATGACGACTGCAGGGAGTGCAGGGTACTTCTATGTATGTGTGTATGTATGTACACATTGATATATATACTAGACAGACGCACGAAGTTTCTATCTATCTAAATAGAGATAGAGAGAGAGTTTCTAGGTTCTCTAAGGATATCGGTTCTGTGACGTCAGCTCCGGTTACTCTCTGTTTACTCGGTTTCTCTCTTTCTATATATGCTACGCGTTCTATTTCGCATTCGCTATACCCTTTTTACGCGTCCAACTGATCCATCCATTTCCGTCGTTGCACTTTTTCTTTTACTTACTTACTTTTTTTCTTTCATTTTTTTTTCACGATTTTTTTTTTCTGATGCTGAAGTAATGAAGTCGTCGTGTGGTGGTGATGACGACGCCAAGATTTATGAAAAAGGATAGGAGGAAAAGAAGGAGGAAGCTCGGAGAAAAAAAAATTACGGCGTGCGACCCGTAAAAGTTATTGGAAAAAAAAGCTGTGCATCTATCTTGCGCTTGGTAAGCTCGTGAAAATCTTTCAATGAGTAGTCTGAAGGAAATTTGAGCTTTTTTGTATAACGTGCAGTGTATGAAATATTTAACGTTTAGAAATATGGATCGATTTATTTTTGGTTTTTGATGCGCGAGTTAATGTAATTTATTGTTGAGATATGAGTTTTATTTATCAATCGTATTTTTTATTAATTAAACGGGGTTTAGCAATGTTTGAGATTTCAATGCATCCTTTGAAAGTTCTATACAAAAATAATTTATAAATTCCTATTTGATAATATTGATTCAAATATAACGTAAATAATGTTCGAATAAATGATAAAAAAAAGACTTCGATAGAGCATAGATTAATTAAAATCATTTTTAAAACTCTGAATTTAAAGAACTGTTAAAAAATTTCTACTATTTTTCATATGCTTAAAACCATTGAAAAAAAAATTAAAGAATAAAAAAGCTACTAGAAACAAAGTAAAATGAAAAAAAAAAAAGAAATAAAGGAAAAGCTTTTCTGCCTAAAATCCAGCTTAACTCACACACACACACTTTTCAAGCTTTTAAAGCAACACCCACGAGAAAGTAATAGTGATCTACGAAAAGAAGGGTATATGTATAATAGAAGCCTCCTAATTTCCTTAATTAATCATGCCACTTTTCCTCGGCAAAGGTTCAGCTTAAAAAACGAAAAAGAGAAAAAGAGAATGATAGAGTCTCCGTATCTGAAACGTACGAAAAGTCTAGTACATACATCCCCACATACATACAAGTATATACGTAAGCTCTAAAATCCAGTAGGTGTGACGTAGGTAGTTAATCTCATTGACCAGGCAGTCAGACAGTGAGTTAAAGAGAGGAGGAGAGTGAGAGGGAGGATACAAGGTCCCGGGGATGCGCGCCTCGTCGCGTCGCCATTAGATCACTGCGAATGGGTAGTAGTGTGTGAGAGAGAAAGAGAAAGAGAGAGAGAGAGAGCTTGAGTGGGCGGGCGGGTGTGACCGCATTAAATTAGCCGGACGACGACGACTACGACTACGACGACTACGACGAAGCTCTCGCGTTCTCGCGTGGCTGGATGTCCGAGCGCTTGGGAACAAAGGCTATCTCTCTCTCTCTCTCTCTCTCACGCGGGCGTCCGACAAGATAAATTCCCGCTGCGCCTTGGGGGGTGAAATTCTGCTGCTGCTACTGCTCGCAAGTATATACTACTATAGCTGAGGACGGGTTGCGGAGTCGTTGACCGATTGAAATCGTCGCGGCTGTTGTCGCTCCAGGGGTGAGGTAGGGGTGGGGAGGGAGAAAAGAGAGGAGGAGGAGAAGGAGGTGCGACAAAGGGCGCGGAAACGCGTCGAGTGGACGCTCTCGAGAGTTGGGTACAGCACATATATACGTATACAAGAAAGTAAGAAGACCGCCCCGAGGCATATCATCATATATATCTACCTATTGCGAAATATATGTGTCTTTGCCTCCTGGCCTACTCTTTATTTTTTTCTCTTTTTCTATCTCTCTTTATTTCTTTCTTGGAGTGTGTAGCTTTATCTTGTTTTTACTTTTCTCGTGAGACGCGCGCACGCGATATGTGTGTATACACTAGGGACTGGGAGAGCTAAAATGTAACACACACGACTTTTTTTTCAGCTAGATGAAAATTAGCGAGATTTAAGTATAATTTTTATTATTTGTGAGATTATAATTTGTTATTTTGATTATCTATAATTTTTTTTAATTTTTTTAATGAGTATACATGTCTTGAAGAGCTGAGTTCAAGTTAGAGATAGAGTATAGTGATATAATTTCGAGTCTAGGCACGTATATGCGCGACTCATTTGCACTTGGGAGTTGGCAAGATATGCTTATGGGCTTTATCTGCTCGATGTCAATTCTGTAATACATTTCGTTCGTTATGTATGCTAAACGATTATTAGCAGCTGTTCTGTTCTCTTTAGATGCAATATGTATATATATGCGAGTGTATCGCGATTGCGTGTATTTAATTGCTTGTAAGTTGAGAATTGAGAATAAGGAGCTTGTCACGATTATATTTAAAGTTAATATAGGTTGACAATAATTTGTTGAGAAGTTTTATAAAACTTATTTGTTATAAAATACGAATGGAAATTCAGTGGAAAGAGACGTTTATATAGTTATATGCGGATAGAGTATGCGGTAATATTTAGAGAGGTAAAATAATTTGCGATGCAGTAGTTCTTTCTCTGCTCTCTGATGGGGGGTGGGATTATACAAGAAAATTGAGGCCAAAAATTCTTTGATTGAAACCGTGAATAATTGCTTTGTCATAAGAAAGTAGGAGAGAGGGTGGGGGGGGTGGAAGTAATTATAGGGAGTAAGATATTTCGGCGGATATAGCAATTGTTGAGAGTTAATAAAGTAAATGTGCTTTCTGGTTGCAGTAGCAGGTAAATTTTGTAATGTGCATTTTGTTATTAATATAACTATAAGATGATTATGAAATAATAAGCTTTGTATAATGATTTGTTTGAAATTTAACGTTGTAATCTGTCGAGTGTGTGAGTGAGCTCGTGCACACGAAATTGTACCTTCTATTATTGATATATTCTACTTCGAATCACAGCAGACTTTTGATTAATTTGAATGATAATTGCTGTAAGATATAAATGAGAAATTTTGCAGAATTGAAATTATGATTTGTTGGTTAATCAAATTTAAATTTCATTACGTTATTTTAACACGTGAGATAAATAATAAATTGAAAATATAATTTTAATTAAAGAGATTTTAAGAAAATTTATTAAATAATTGAAATCAATTTAATAATGACAAATATTAATATAAATTAATTCATATTGACTTGCAATAAAAGTGAAAGTAAGATAATTTGTATTTTCATAAAAATAAGTGTAAATCTTTTAGACATGATTATTTGATACAAATAATTGGATGGCTTAAAAATTTTTTTTTTTTAATTAATACAAAAGATAATTGAATACTTATAAATTAACTGTTTATAGTTACCATCTCAATTGTGAATTCAAATAAGCTCAATTAGCATAACCTTTATATACTCAATAAAAGAATTCAAATTAGCAAACTAGAACATAAAAAGCAAAGATTTTCCTCCCTTCCTTTAAAAACAAAATAAATGAAAATAAAAATGAAAAAAAAAGAAAAAGAAAAAAATCTTCATTTGAGAATTCTTGTTTGTTATTTCAGAATTGAACGTATCGCTTAAACCTCACGCTCTCACAAGAAGAGCAAAACTATAGCGCGCAGAGAAATCTCGACCAGCAAAAAGTTTGGACGTTAACTGCCGTATAGCATATCCGGGTATAGGTGTGAGAAGTGGTTGGGTAAGGGGGGGAGGAAGGGGGTTTAGTTTAACACTGTTCCCTATACAGCGCGGTCGCTCGCTCTGTTTTCTTCGTCGAGTCATTATTTGTTACGGGCAGCGCGCGCGACATACATACATACATACATAGCTAAGGTCTTGTTTTGGTATATGTGTATATTGAGAAAAAGTGGAGAGAAAAAGCATCGGTCCACGTTGTTGTGGTATTTGAATAATAAACGGGATCGTTAGCGGCTTTTCGAATAATTGCATTCAATCGTTTATTTCTTTTTTTTTTTGTTTTCTTCACTTCGTGGTAATTCGACGACGACTGCTGCTGCTGCAGAATTATTTACCGCATTTTGGAATTCAACGTCACGTTTAATATAGGGAGATTTTTTAAGTTTCTTATACATCTGCATTAATTTTCTAAAGCACATGGAGATTTAAAAAAAAAAAATTAATAATCCATGCACTTTGCGACCAGCCAATGTTGTTGTTGTGTGTGCGTGCGTGAGTGCGTGCGTGCACCTATTTACTGTGAAATTAATGTAAGACAGACGTAAAGACTGGCTACAGATACAGATATATACAAAAATATACATACAATTACATGCACAAACATATACAATCTAGATTTAAGTTCACAAATAATACTCATAATAATAATTATTATTATAATTATATATATATATATATATATATATATATATACGAACATGTATTCGTGTGTAACAAACATACGCTATACCACTTATATTGTGCTCTCAGCGTTTTAAATAACAAGAGCTAAATATGAAAAGTTAAAAAAAAAACAACAAGAAATGAAAACAAAAGCAACACTTACTTTTAATAAAATTGTGAGAAAATAATAAATAATAATGCAACAGTTGTTTAAATAAACGGTGACACAGTGTATATAATATGAACTGCCAACTCAAAAGGATGGCGAACAAGAAAAATAATGATAAACATGAGCAGAGTGACCAAAATAATAAAAAAAAGAAGAGTAATGAAATAAATTGAGAAAAATAAAAAGATAATGAGAGAGTGAAATGTCTAGATTGAGTGAATGAAAATGAAAGAGAGAAAGAATAAGATGGAATGTACATACAAGAGTTGACAGACATAGGTACATTTTTATATGGTAAGATGGACATATTCGTGCTGCTATGTTGATGATGAGAGGATTGAGAGGAGGAGGATAGAATGGTTTATGAAAAACTTGGCGTTGCCTTGGTAACATTTAAGTCTTTCATCGTGAGTGTGTGTGTGTGTGTGTGTGTGTGTGTGTGTGTGTGCGTGTGTGTGTCTGCCTTTATTCTCTCTCTCTCTCTCTCTCTCTCTCTCTCTCTCTCTCTGATGTCATACATACTTTGATACTGACACGCACACGTAACTGATATGATACATTTAACCCAACATAACAGCACTTTTATGTATACCACTTAACTACTATGTGTACTTACATGGTATTATTTTTTTTTCTTTCAGCTTTGATACAAATTGAAACAGTGATCCTTTGTGTGTATGTGTGGTAAAACTGATTCGAATGGTGTGGTGTTTCTTCTTAAGAAACCGGAAACCACGATTTCGTATCGATTTCTTTATATTTTTATTCTTTTTTTTTCTTACTTCTTCAATTGGCAAGATGGCGTCGTTTTACCGATATCGAAAAAAATTTTGCTTTATATTATACTTACTTTTATGTTTAATCAGTTGGTAACAACTAATTTTAGTAAATTTTTACGAGTACCTCGAAAACTTTGCTGCCTCTTTATTGTATTATTAAGGGCAATTAGTAGGTCGCCCTTTAATTAGCGGTTACAATTTTTTTTTTATTGTTCCAAATTATTGGCAATTACGAATTTTATTTGGGATCAAGATTCGTGAGAATTAATATACACAGGAGTATAACTACGACTGTGTACATTTGCCAGAATAATAATTTTTTGATTTTATTTTTTTTCATTTTCAGTAGTATAAACGTTTGTACGGTCAGACGTCAATATAACTAGGTAATTAATAAAATAAATTTTGTTAAGTGTATGTTTAAACTTATAAAAATTAATATAATTGTGCAGAATTACAGAAGTAGGTACATTCATATCTCTGAAAGATTTTCCGGATTATTAATGTTTCAGTAGAACAAGTGTATATGTGATCAGACATGCATACAATCAAATAATATAAGAAATTTAGATTGGTTTAAGATTTTAATTAATAATACGTTTTTGCACTATACTAATTTTTTTAATTTTAAAATGTTCAGTAGTATAAATCTATGTGTGATCAGACATGCGTATAATAAAAATAAAAGTAAGAATATTTTTTAATTTTAATGTTCATAAAAATATTGAAAAATATAGTAGATATCAATTATGAGTTTTAAGGATGTAATGTATTTTAAAAATGAAAATTGGGTAGTCTTATCTAAACCGTAGAGCAAACAAAACAAAACTCGGTATTTTTTGTTTTACTTGCCTCTACGATTGAGTTAAAGCTACCCCAACTTCATTAAACCTGAGAGACGCAGAAAATCAACAATTATTCAAACTAAAAGTATAAAGTATAAAATTTTTTTAAAAAAATAAATGAAATTATAATGTTTTAGAATTTTTTTCATTAAATTTCTAAGAGTCTTTCGCATTTGTATTATTTTGGGATTCATTAGCGTAAGTAACGCTAAATTTTTTTTTGCTTCTTTCCCAAACCTTTAACGCAAAAGTGAAATTTAGAAAACATCTCTGATACGCTACTCACATTAACGTTAACGGAATAAAAAATTAACTACATTAAATTTTCCTCGGTCCTCGGAATACATTTCATTAAAAAAAAAAATTTTAGTTCTCATCCGATGCCAAGTAAATTTTTCCATTTACCTTTCTAATGTAATTGAAATGCATTTGCAATTTAAAAAAAAAGAAAACAAAAATGAATACTCATTCGTTATTAAATAAAATTTTTCCACAAAATTTTTCAGTTGACTTTTTAAAAGAAATAACAGTTATCTCAAGTAAAACTTGCAGTGTATTTCATTTCAACAGGTATAAATAAAAAGTATTACTTTAAATTATATTAATTTTTCGACTCAACACATTTATCAACATTTTTCATCGTCTATCAATTACCAATTTTCAAAAAAAAAAAAAAAAAAAAAACAAAGCTCAATACGTCATGGGGAGAAACGAAGGCAAAAGAGCAAACAGGGTGGTTGTTGGCGCAGAGCAAGAATTTACTCGAATGCGAACAAAGTCCGACGTGTATTAATCGATGCGGCTGTTTATCGGCTCATAGAATCAATGACATGTTTGTCTGTGTATGTATAAGAGAAGTATGACCTCGTACCACTGACTACTCTCGAGTGAAGCTACGACAAATGCCTATTGTGTACCGGTACAAGCTTAAGCTTTCGCGGCCAAAACGCGAATGGGCAAAGCAAGATGAACGGTCGTGCCAAGCTTGATGTTTATTACAACATCATCTTTTCTCGTTTCAGTTGTGTTAACGAAAAATTTCTTTGAAAGTATTAACGCTATAAAAATAAAAGCTTAGTACCTTTAATATTTAAAGATACTACTTTCACTCTACAGAAAATTTAAAAAATGAGGTCTCATCAAAGTTTATCGGTTACCATTTAATTTACCAAAGAAAAGAAAACAGTAGTAGTAGCAGAAGAATAGCACGACTCAATCACTCGTATAATATCATTTTCAAGCTGACTACTGTCGAATCGAATCGTATTGGGAAAGATAAAAGATTGGGAATATATACACATCGAAGCGCACGAAACGATGTACATATAGGTATAGATACGTATATACACAAATACCTATACATATCAAAAGCTATCCGAATCCGGAACGAATTCGGCGAAAAGGGAGAAGATGAGGCTTTATACCCCGCGACTTAATTATCCAGTGTAACGTATGACGATTGGCCGTTGGGCAGAAAATACAATTGATCAAAGCTTATATCAAGTTCAGCTGGGGGAGGGGATTGTTGAGTGAATGAGGGAAATATAAAGGTTTTGCTCTGCTCTTATACCGATTGGCTTTTGAAAAGCAATCGAAGCCAATCTATATATATAACTATGAGCTTTACGCGTTTCAAGATACCAACTGTACACACACATATATACACACATTCAAGAGAAGGAAAGAAAGTTACTACAAGAGAGAAAGAGAGAGAGAGAGAGAGAGAGAGAGAGAGAGAGAGAGAGAGTGAGGCTGCAAAATCAGCTCTGCAGCAGCAGTAGTAGCTTTCTATTTTTCTCTCTTCTCTCTTTCACTTCGTTAGAAGAGCGATATATAGTAGTGGAAGGCCCTGTTAACGCCCCAACGAACAAGCTTAATGATTGACGTACATCAGCTACTACTACTACTGGCTTCTACTATTACTACTATTACTCCGTCTTTTTCGATTTAGCTACTCATCGCTCGTGAGAGTAGGCGTCTCTCTGTCCGTCAATCCGCGCGCAATCAATGACTCTCTCACTCTCGTTACGAGAGATCAGCCTTTGTGATATAGCTTGAGTGAATATATATATACCTATTGGATGGAGTGAGTGAGTGAGCGTCTAGAGAATGGCAATTAATCGCGCGTGCCACGACTTGTTACACGGCCCACTGGTGGCCCTTAATACAGAAGTAGTAGTAGCTATCTCATTCATTAGACACTATAGTGTATCGTAATCTTGAAGCTATATACTACACTCCAGCATCTCCAACTCATCCTCTCCCTTTCCAATCGTTTTCCTCCTTTGGGAATCACCTTGGACCGCGGGACATGTTGACCGGAATGCCGTCTGTTATACGTAACAGGCGCGAGCGCTAGGTAAGGGAATACAATTGACTAATTCGAGAGGAGGGGATGTTGGAGTACGAATCGACTGATTTTCGTGTACAAGCTTATAAATATATCGAATGCTCTCTTTCTCTATATATGTATTGGTAGAGGTGCTTGTTGGAATGCGTCTCGTGAGAGAGAAAACGGAGATACGACTCAGCAAACGAAATCCGGAGTTTTCACTTCTTCGGAGAGGAGTTTAAACGAGGATACGGTAATCGCAAGAATTTGCTCAGAACAATGAAGCGAAGTTTGAATGACTGATTAAGCAGAAGTAATCTCTCCCTCTCTCTTTCGCCCTATCTTTAGCTTGCAGTTGAGTAGACGATCTTGGAAATCGAATATAACGTTTCCAAGAATATGTAAGTATTATTTGATCGTTGAATATAAGCGACTGGTCTAGCGAAGGAAACAGGTCATTTTACAACTTATACTCATCCTCTCTCTCTCTCTTTCTCTCTCTACTCGACAGCTTTTTATTCACCCATCTAACGTATAAAAAGAAAAAAAAGGGGGAAGGAGGTACTTGAGGAAGAATTCAATTTAAAATTTTCTCCCTAAAAATATGCAAACTTTCTTGCAAAATTTTCGCTTGCGAAGTTTTTAGAAAAAAAAAGTGGCCAAGAAGAAAGGGAGGGAAAGGGTTTCAATGAAAAAGTCTAATGGAGAAAAAAGAAAATCAATTTTTAAGAAGTTTAGGATGACCCTTTCTTTCCCCCGCAGGGCTAGTTCTACTATGATAGCGAATGAAATATGTCGCGATGAAATGAAATTTTTACTAGATTTTTTTATTATTTTTTTTGGGGTTTGCTGAGTCGAAAATCGTTGGATCATGTGTGATGCATGTGTAATGAGAGAGATAAATTTATCTTGATGCAAAATCGGTATGTTATCGGTCGGAGAATGATAAATGACTACAAAATGATATAACCTCACTGTAGTCATTTTCTTAAACATATTGGTATAAAACTCTAATCTTCTACGAAAGATAAGATGGTAATCTTTACTTGACGAATCGCTGGTACATTACGACTTTTTCTTTTCTTTGCCAACTTTTTTGCACAAAATATATATAATAGGGTGTAAGAAAGAAAAGTTTGGTAAATTATTTTAACGTTTGATATCTGCTTAATAGAATCGCTGTAAAAAAGCTCAAAATTTATTTTTTGATCATTGACAATAACGATGAGACTTGATTTTCAATTTAAAATAAAAGTAGCGTATAGGGAACGCGAGACTACTTGAGTATCTTTTTTTAAAAGAACGTCGTTGAACATGTGACACTTCGTTCGATTTCGATCAATTGCACTTATTCTATCAACGCGTACAAGGAGTTTAACAAACAATAAAGTGTCGCATCACCAACATCAAGATCAAAGATATTAAATATTTTTTTTCTTGCAACTCTCGATCTTATAAACGTAGTAGAAAATTGTAAATGCCGCGTTATTACCATCATCATCATCATCAAGAAAAAAAAAGAAAATGAAGTACACAGATATAAAACGACCACAGCTTTTCGACTACTAAATCCGCTTATAGCAAAAGTATTACACTCCAGCTTGTATTTATACATATCCCGCGGTAAGTCTGCATATGTGACTTGGCAAAACCATAACGCATAAATTAGAATAAATCTTAGCCTTGCTGCTCCCACTACCACAACTCTACATAACCCACCCAGCAGTTACTGTAACAGCAGTTTCAGGATATGTGCGCGAGCGGGAGTCTGGTATAAAATTTCGTCAAGCGTGATAAATGCTATAACTCCCTCAACCTCTTCTATACCCCTTCCTTCTCTCTCTAGAAAGTAGCTCCCACAAAATCCGTAAATCAGCGCGTGAGAAACCTCTCGCGAGCGCGGTTTTTCAAAAAAGCAGGGCTGCTGCTGCTACTGCTGCTGCAGCCGTCGTCGCTCTACTGTTACATAGCTATATCACCACCACTGCTGCCACCACCTGGGGTCCAGTTATATTATACGTATATACGTAGCTGCTGCAAGCTGCTGGCACGTGACGCGGAGGCCACAGCAGCAGTGGAGTAGCATCGGGGCCAAGGAAGGAGGATAAGCGGGGGGTGAAGGAGAGGAAAGTAAACGATCGATCGGGGCCGCGTATGTCAGGGACACACGTATATATCCGCGGAAGAGAGGAAGAGAAAGAGAGAGAGAAAGAGAAAGAGAGGTGGTTGAGTCAAGTGCGGAGTTCACAGTTCAGCGACCCGCACTTCTGCTTCCCCTCCCTCCTACCTTTCTCTGTTACGATCCCAACATCGCGTATGTGTGTCTCGCTCTTTCGTGACGGAAAAACACGGGAGAGTGGCTTTTCGCATATGGGCCACTGGACTCGGAAGGGCCCTTTGCTTCCCGTGCGGGAAGAGATAGAGAGCGAGAGAGCTTTGCGGATATAATTGTACAGATCTGATGTATATGTGTGTGAGTGCGCTAGACTAGATACTTTTTTGAATCGCGATCAGCCAATTGCAGTAGACGGCAATTGAGTTAACTTTTATCGAATTTCGTACATACCGAACGTTTATCTGTGTATGTAAGCTATAGGTTTAACCAAATTTCTCTAGATAACAAGTTTGATAGAGTAGTGTGTTGAAACAAGTGTGTTTACATTAACCTTCGTTACAAATGTTAGAGTTACATAGATACGTTTGATTTGGTCAACTTTTATTTTTCGATTCGTCTACACTGGACTTAGAATATCTGTAATATTATTAAAAAAATATATATATTTAAAAAAATGTTAAAAGTGAATTGCTTGAAAGACATATTTTTAATTAGTCGAATATTTTTAAGGTAGGCGTGGGGAGAATATTAACATTAAAATTGGTAGGGTATTTGAAAAGTGTTTTCTTCTCGTGAGATTTTCTCTCACTCACTCTCCCTCTCTCTTCTTCGTGAAAGTGCATACTCTGAGTGGCATTCGTATATATCGATTTTCAATGAAGAATTCAAGACGGGTAGTTTCTTGAGAACTTTGCTGTTAGCGAGAGAGCTTCTTATATAGTGATAAAGATGCGCGAGCGGTTGGACTGAGAATGAGAAAGTAGGAGGTGAAAGAGAAGGAGGAAAAACAACATTCCTTTTCAAGTTTTCAAAATGATTGAATTAAATTGACGTGATTTTTTTATTTTATTTTTACTATGATGACGTTTACTTTGCTATTACTCATCTAGTAAGTATATATACTTTGAAACTAAAAGAGCTTAAAAGTAATGAGAAATCGGAAATTAAAAAAAAAAAATGAAGTAAATGAGAAAATGTTATCCACTACATACTCGCTACAAGAAAATGTAGAAAATATTTTCAAAAATTATTTTTTTTTCTTTTTTTTTCAACAAAAAATAGATTTAGTAGTTCCGCCAAGAAAGTGCTTTTCGACACCCACCTCTAAAGCAGCATCTCTTTCTCAAAAAGAAAAAAAAGATAGAAATAAAAATTTCACACAAGCCTTCAGCTTGAATCGCGCATATGTATACGTATATAGTCGCATACGTGGAAATTCGCACAGAGAGTCGTTCTATATATGTATTAAATACGTGCATAGAATTTTGCCAACTTACCTCTCATCCGCGTATCCGCGTACGTGTATATTTCGCATGGAAATATGATTTGAGTAAGAAAGAAAGAGAGAGAGAGAGAGAGAGAGAGAGAGAAAGAGTAAGAGAGAAGCCTTTGGCAGAAATATCAAAAAGAAAGATTCTTAAGCTAGGCGCGTCCGAAATTAACCAAACTAGTGTAGAAGAGGAAAAAAGCTAAGGAGGATAGGAGGGTTGAGTAGTAAAGAGCTTTTGGATATTAAGCTGAGTGCGGATTCGCGCCAAAAGCCACAGATGTGGGTACATACGGGAGGTATAGAGTTGAATGGATAAAGGGAGGGATAGAGAAGATAGGGTGTAGGGACAGACGGTTACGTTCATTTCCTCTTATGAACTAGCGCGCATCTGCGGTTGAAATGCGAGAGTCCTTCCTGATTTTCCTATGTACACATACATATAAACGCAGACTTGCAAAGAGAGAGAGAGAGAGTGTTCAGCGATTCGAGCCTTGTATTCGTGATATTCCATGCCCTCGTGTGCATCGGCGCCCGTCGTGGGACAACAAACGTGAGTGTCTCCAACTATACCTACCACCACCACCACCACCACCATCTCCTCCTCCTTCTACTCTCCCAAGCGGCCTTTTTACGCTTGCGTCCCAAAATGATCACATTCCACCGGTGGCAATCTGGAAATTGAGAAAACCACAGCAGTCATCTCTTTCTTTTTCATTCGCTTTCTTTTTCTCTTGGGTTTCTCTATGTTAGATATAAGTATATAAATACGTACATGCAAACATACATACAAATACACATTGGCTGCTTTCTTTCTCCCATTCTCTTCTTTCTCGTATGCCAAAAATAAAAGCTAAGCATCACTGGATGCAAATCGATAATATATATATTTCGCGTATAGTAGGTCAGGAAGCTTATATGCATACATACACACATGTATATGTGTGGAAAGGAGGAGGATTTTACATGTATACATACAGAGATGCGTGAAAACTGTGCCAGGAAGGTATGTATGTGCAGTATGTGTGCACATAGTACAATTGGGCTTGTATATGTATAACGAGGTTTTGCGCGTCAAGGATTATAGCACATATTGTCATCATGTACGCATACACACAACATATGTACACCATGTGCTTCTATCCACTTTCTCGATCCTTAATCTCGTCTCGCTAATTTCTCGTGCGAGTGGTAGCCTCCTCCTGCAAAGCTGAGAGACCGGATATCAAATGACCAACAGCTTTTATCTCCCTCTCTCTCTCTTTCTACTAACTACTCACGCGGATGCGTATAAACGGAGAATTTCATTAAGGTGCGTAAGCCTTTGATCTTAGATTCTAGTTAGACATCCGGTGCACTGATTTTCATCTAAAACTTTATGCAACACGTCTAATTGTATGTGTGCGTGTATATGTGCGTGCAAATAAGTATGCGTAAGTTTTAGAGCTTGCTGGGATAAGTTGCTCGCGTGAACGAGCTGTTGTTGTGGCTTGGATTGAAATTGCGTGCGCTATATACTGGCAAGTTTTCCTGCTGCGACTCTCAACTTTGCACATACACATATACACAGGAGAGTGTGAGAATTAACAGTTAAAGTGATGGGAGTGTTACGATATTTGCTTCTTTAAGATCCCAGCTGAATTGCGATGGATGAGATAATATAATTTACATCGGATACATTATTTTAATACTTATTATTTCGTTTTCAATTAAAATTTATATTGGATTTTAATTATTTAGTTTTTGATCTTAAAAATTGTTTAATTGTATGTATAAAGCTTTTAATAGTGTGAAAATAAATTACGTGTTATCATGTAGCTTTGTTTATTTCAATAATAATTATAATGATAGTATAATGGACGGAAATGATTTTGTTAGTGATTAATAAGTTTTAGACTTATGTACAAAATTTATATTATTATATACCTACGTATGTGCTGTTGATGTATTTAAATAATTTAGTATTTAATTAATTCATTAATTTAATTTTTTTATAAACATGCTTTTACGGTTTTACTTAATGTCATTTTGGGCAATATTATTACATTTAGAAGCACATAATAAAATATTATAAACAATTCGATAATTATTATTATAATAATTTTAAATACAACATTAATAATACATAAAAATTTAAATATCCAAAAAAAAATTTTTTTTAATATATTTTAATTAATTACAAATATTATGATTTTTCTTTTTTTAAAAATAAACGTTTCATATGATTTTTTCAAAATTATATGTACATAAAATTTTATTTGATGAGAATACGAAATTACCTTTAATTTAAAAAATTTCGCAACAACACGTGTAAAACAATCATTAAATCTCTTCTGAAAAATCCGGAAATTCCGGCTTGATTTACAGTGAAAAATCACTCAACGAGCAAGAAAGAGAGAGAGAGCTTCCGTTTAAACCACAAAGTATATCACGCTATATATATACCTACATAGGTCAATTTGCATTTAAAATAAGATCGGCTCCGGCGACTTTGCCACGTAATACCCTCAGGATAATCGTTTAAACGTAGTTTTTCGTTATATCGGCTGCGGCGCCGCTCTGATATTCTCTCCTCTACAAAAGATCATCCAGTATCCCGACTTTTCACATGATCTTATATTATAATAATAATTCTTCATCCTCGATGGCTAATTAAAAATTAATCCGTAAAAGCTGCTTAGTAGCCGGACGTAATAAAATATTATAAACATAACAGATGTGAAATACATGTAAAATCTTATACATCCACATCTGCCATTAAAGCCATCGTAATTAGTAGGAAAAGCTCTTTGAGTCTGATAAATTATACAAAGTTATATTTTTATATACATATTACACGTGCGGCAGGGGTCTCGTAAAAAGTTTGAGTCTATTTTACGATACTTTCCTACTCTACATGCCATTCAAGCGATCTAGAGCTCTCTTAAGAAACTGAATAAAAAAATAAGAGGGTTATAGCTGTAAAAGAGAAAGAGAGAAAAAAAAAGAGAGAGAGAGAGAGAGAGAAATATATAGAGGAAAGCATCTGCTTTCTGCACGTATCTGTACGCAATCAGTAGCCCCCCTTCTCTCTCTCTCTCTCTCTCTCTCTCTCTCTCTCTCTCTCCCTCCCTTACCTCTCTCCCATTTTTAGAGGGTCGTGGCCAAATTACCAAGCGAATAAAACGTGACGAGCTTTGTTAGGAGGGGTGAGGGTGTATGGGCAGGAAGATGAGAGAAGAAAAGGGAAGGGAGAAAAGAGCAGGTCGCAAGCTTCAAAGCGATAAGGGCGAGTAGGATAGGTAATACGCGACTTGAAGAAATATTAGCGTAAGTGGCTTGTGTGGTATAGGGAAGAAAGAGGACGTACGTGTGTAGATGTATATAGCTCTGCAACTTCCTCTCCCTCTCTCTCTCTCTCTTTCTGTATAAGTATACGTATATATACGGTTTACCGATTAGCTTCGTTTTCCGGCCTCGCTCAGATCCAAGAAATTAGGACGCTTGTAAATACGTGAGTGCGCGCTTGTTAAGCTACCTCTAGCATATATCCTAGGTATACCTATACCTCTATAGGTACGTTTATGTGTGTATACAGCGCGCGACTTCCAATGAGTTTATTAAAGCGGCTTAATTTCGTTCGCCTTGATGCCTTCTCTGCGCTGCTACTGCTGCTGCCCCTGCTACTTTTTTGCCCAATCTGCCTTCTTCTTCTTTTTTCTCTGTTTACCTTTACTACTTTTTTACTTCGTTTACCAAAAGCAGTCGTAGTAGTAGTAGTAGTAGTAGTAGTAGTAGTAGTAGTAGTAGTAGTAGTAGTAGCTGTAGCAGCTTTCCTTGGCCGTCTATCCTCTAGCTTCGTTTTTCCTTCATTTCTTCAGTTTTTTTTCTCGGTTTTTAGAGTATAGACGTGCTCATAAGAGCATTTCTAGCTCTTGAGAAAACGGCAGGAAGGATTAAAGAACGAGAAAGAGAGGGGTAGGGAAAGCAAAATAAAAAAAAAGTAAGGAAATGAACGGGGTTTGGTTACAGCTATATATATTCGCAAAAGTCGAGGGCAATTAGTTATTAGCCTCTCCTTTACTTGAGCCCTCTTTTCCACCTCTCTCTCTCTCTCTCTCTTTCTCTTTCTCTCTTATTCACTGGAGATTGATTTTTAATTGCGCCATTTCTGCGGCTGCACGTTTTTCTAGAGAAAAAGAGAGAGAGGGAGACTTTTTTGGCCCAGTTGGTCTCTTTTACGTACATTATTTTTTTTTTATATATACGTTTAACTTTTATTTTTTTTTTTTCGTTTTGTAGCAAGAAACCAAACTCTTCATGTCTTTCTCCAATACTTAATCTCGTTTATATAACGCGATTTTTTTTATATGTACATATAAACGTATACTTATATGCATAAGCCACACACAGCCTCAATTACGAACGGTGAGCGTTAACGTGTTAAAGATTTTCTGCTGAGGTACGCTAAGTATTGGAATAAATACAGAGAGAAAGAAAGAGAGAGAGAGAGAGAGAGAGAGAGAGAGAGAGAGAAAGAGAGGGAGAGTGGAAGCGAGAGGAAGAACCGTAATAGGTAATTAATTAAAAAATAATAATAATAATAATAATAATAAGAATAATAATAAGAATAATCTTATTGTCGTGTGCACGTTTCTACGTTCGTCTCATTTACGAATTGGTGTGTGAGAAAGTGAAAAAAAGAAGTAGGTTGGGAGGGGGGGGGGAGAAAAAAAGGCTTTTAATGAATTATTGACTTTTAATTATTTTAAATTTCTCATGCACCGCAGGGAGAACGTACAGTGTTTTTTAGGGGGAAAGTGGAAGGAAAAGGTTAATTAAAAATCAATTAGGTTTGATATGGAGATTGGTGATGGTAGTAGTAATGGTGGCAAGGCAAATTTTTTTCTCGCGTGCAAGCCACCTTCTCTCTCTCTCTCTTTTTTTCACCGTGTTTTTTTTGCTCTTTAAGCAAAGCTCGTGTATAGCGTTTTTAGCTGATGGTATGATAGCAAATAGGATTAACGCTGTTCATCTTTTCGCTTTTAATAAAAGCTTAATGGAGATTTTGTAAGTTTTTACTTGTTGATAATTGTTGATTTTAAAAGGGTAGGGGAGAAGGATTATAATCTTTATTATAATGTGATCGTATTGTGGAGTAAGTAATTAATTTGCATTATTATTTCTTTTTTTTTTTTTTTATTTTCATATTTTGGTTGAACTTAGCATCTTCGTTTTCTTTTTTGTACGCCAACAATAATTGAGCTTAGTCTTGAAGCGTGCGCGCGTTTAAAAGATGATGATGATGACCTCATTTTTATTTTGTTTTTTTTTTTTATTTTTTTTTTAGAAAGTATGTTCTTTTTTTTCACCTCTCTTTTTATGCGGTGACTATTGTATTTATTATTAAGTAGAAAAAGTACGGTTTCAGTAGAAAAAGACAGTTTCTGAAAAAAAGAAGGACAGAAAAAAAAATTTTTTAGCAGATACCTTTGTCCTCGGTACTTTGAGAACAAAAGGGGTCAAATTTTTTTTTTCTGCATTCACGGATGTTTTTTTTTTCATATTTTTTTTTTTCTTAAACGCACACCACACGTGCCTCATTTCCGAGGCCTACTAAAAAGTTTTTGAATTAAACATTGTACATACGTAGATGGTTTCTAACATTATTGTGGTGGTTACATATTCATTAGAAGAGCTGTAAATACGTATATGTTAAAAAGATGATGATGATTATGATGATGATGAAAAGTATCATTTTACACACTTAAAAAGATCCGTAAAATTGAATTTAACGCACGGTTTTATAAAAACGTATTTATTTCATACTTAAGCTTCGAGGGCTATTAATCCTAGCTTTAATCTAAAAAAAATAATAATAATAATAAAATAAGTCAAAAGATTATACAAGTTCTATCATAAATTTATGCATTCGTATAAGTGTCATACGCAGAGAAAGTATAATAGTCGTAGGTTAAAGACCTTGAATTCATAGTCTGATTTTTAGTAAAAGAGAGAGAAATGTAGTTTTAGGGTTGCTAGCGGTGGTCATAAAATCCCTTGCCGGAAAGAAAGGCCGGACACTCCGGCAGAGTGAATAGACGGAACAAAAAAAAAAGACTTCCGGTCGAGGCCTTCGTATACGTTCAGGGCAAGAATAATTCGCGAGCCGAGCAGCAGCGGTAGTAGCTCGAAATATAGACATACACATACAGAGTAGGCTGCAGGCCACACATGGGAGTCTTAATTGCTTCCGGAGCTCTTTCTCTTGGACGAAGGGTGCGAGCGAAGCTCCACACTCCGGTGTGTATGTTCGAGATGGTGGAGGAGGAGTGGATGGTCAGGAAATTGCTAGGCCCGAACGTCCGGCCAGTGTGCAGTAGTGCTCTAGAATTGTCGGGACGGGCAATTGCATTTTGCTCTGTCAGGCTAAGGAAGAATGTAGAGGGGAAGGAAAAAGGTAGAGCTGGACGCGCGTCTCGAATGACATGAATAGCGGCTTTTGGATAGTTGAAGAATTTTTGTACGGGACGTACTTGTATGCTTATGTGAGCCTGTAAGTGGTATTACGAGCGTTTTCGAGTTTGGCTTTTTTATTCAATTTTATTTTTTCGATTGGGACACGTGCATTGAGTCTTATATTTTCTGGTCTTTTTTTTTATTTTTTTATTTTTTTTTTGCCTTCTCGGAAACAATTTGGCATTCCGGAAGTTGCGAATAGTCGCGGGACGTGAAAGTAATATGGGATTTTTGAGAGAAATAGAGAGAGAGAGAGAAAAAGAGGGACTTGGAAAGTCAGCTGAAACTGGCCAGAATTTTAAATTGCACTGGGGCGAATTGGGTCGGTATTTGTATTGTCTCCGGGGGAAGGGAAGAAAGATAAATTTAATAGTTGAGAATTTTTATATTTCACAGAGAGCAAATAGAACTTCGTTTTGAGATTTTAAAAAAAGCTCTTGGATTTATCGTGGATTTATAGATTGAAAAAGCTTGGAAAAATTTTGTGGAAATAAGGATTACGTTAAAGAAAATAGAAAGAAAAAAAAGAAAGATGTGAATTTATTCAAGTGCATCATCGTTGATTAATGCAAAGATTTAACTTAGCTTTGATTATTCTGTAAATTTTATTAAGTCTCTGTAAAGCTTGGCATTGGAATAAATGTTCTGGAAATTATTGTTTTTTTTGTCGTTTAATAACCTTAATAATAAAATAATATAAAAATTAAGTCAATATAAATAATATCCAATCATGATAAAAAAAAAAGTTCTCAAAATAACTTTACACAGATAAAATTTATTTGTAATTATAAAGATATTTATCATTTTATAAAAGCAAGCATATAAAAGTGGGTTAAAGAACCGCTTACCATATATACCAAAAATAAAATGTACATACAGTTTCTTTTTAGTGAGCATTCAGGGTCCGTAAAAAAAATGCATAAAAGATAAAAATTTGTAAGGAGCTTTGGCTTGAAAGTGATATTTTTCATAAAACAACGATAATTTTTAATATACCATGAATTATATTTTACTGGAATCACCATACATAAACTTAATGTACGACTTAATAAATTTTTATACGAAGAACTAGTAACCGATAACTGTAAATAATTTCTTAAAAATAAGCAGTATCTATATACTTATCGCTTATAAGTATATGCAGGTACATAAAATTTCAAGCCAAAATAATCACTAATTCACCAAATTTTACATTCGACGAAAAAATTTATTATTTCCAAAAAGACCAAAACTCGTACAGCGCAGCATATAAAAATTGATAAAATACACCGCCAAGTACCTTCGGCAACTTCAAAACACGAGATCGCATCAATTTTCACACGCGTTTTTCTCTCCCTCTCGAAATATCACATTTTCAGCAAGAAAATGTTTCTCTCTCTCTTTTTACTCGTACCGGATTCAAAACAGTATATTTTTCGTGTAAGGCGCCTCGAAAGAGAGGGAGAGAGAGAGAGAGAGAGAGAGAAATAAAAAAGAAAGGAGGTAGAGAGAAAGAGAGAGGTCAGAAGAGCGAGAGATGTTGGACTGGATATACATGTGGAGGGGACTATAGAGAAAAAGAGAAAAAGAGAGAGAGAAACACGAAAGTTTCGCCAACTGTGCCGGTCCATATTCCATAAATTTCGCGTTATCACTTCTGGCGCCGGGACCCCTCCTACCACTCCCCCTTAACCCATTCACCCTCCCCCTCTCTTTCTTTCTCTTCAACGAATATAGAAGTTACTTATTCTTCGCGCTCTGAAACGGGCTTCCGGAGGATCTGAAATACCCGCCGACACGCGTACATACTACCAACAATTATTCCGTGGTCAACGTCGCAAGTGCAGCATTTAGCAAAACGTAAATATATATATATAACACGGGGCGGTACGTACGTACACGCAGTAAAAAGAGAGCAAGGCAAAGTTTTCGAAGCCACGCGTGACAATAAGACCTGTTTAGAGTCCATTAAAAGTGAGCAGCAGCAAGCTGGAGAGAAAAAAAGGAGAGAAAGAGAGAGAGAGGGACAACGAGCATGCGTTCGAGATAAGAGAGTTGCAAACGTTGACACTGTATAGTCGTTTACTATTTTGCTGATTCTCAACAATAAGGACGCGAGCATTCGTTACTCGTTTCTCTCTTTTATTCTCTTTTCACTTCTTTTCTTTTTTTTGTTGTATTTTTTTTATTTTTTTAATGAAATGACAGAAAAAAGAGCTTACGGAAGGCAATATGTTGGGTTGGGGTGAAAAAAAAAGGAAACGACGCCATTTTTGCTATTCGCGAATATTATATGACATATGTAACATATACTCTTGTATGTACATGTCTGTTTGAGCGGATGTTAGTGTGATTCTGTGTGTATGTAAGAATATTTTTTTGTATGTACATGTATAGGATGCTGGATATAGGTGTGTAAATGCATTATTGTTATTACTCTTGAGATGGGGTTGTAATTTTTTTTTTTTTTTTTTTTTTTGCTACACATATATACAATAAGATAAGAAATATATAATAATAATGTATAAGTGAAGAAAGTGGTTGGGTTGTTAATTATATTGAGTAAATTATAAATTGAAAAAAATTCGGTGTCAGGACTGGTAAGTGGCGGTCCTCACGAGAAGAGACTGCTAAACGACCTGCTGGATTCGTACAACGTGCTGGAGCGCCCGGTCCAAAATGAGTCTGATCCTCTGCGGCTGAGCTTCGGCCTTACGCTTATGCAAATTATTGACGTTGTAAGTTTACATACGAAAGTTAAGAAAAAAAATTTAAACAAAAAAAAAATGATTGATCATGTTGAAGTTGAAACAAGTTTTTCTCCTACAATTAACACGTTAACACAATATATATACATCAAACATACATACACACACATACAAAAAACACCTTACACTATATTATAAACCTTAACACAATGTTGATTCTTTATTTGCGTGTTTTACTCCCTGCTGTTTTTCTTTATCTCTCAACTTTCTTTTTCTCTATCCTTTCTATACTCGTTTTAAGTTTCTACCTTACCTATTTCCCTTAAAAAAAAAAAATTTAAAAAAAAAAAGAAAAATCACTCCGGTGTTTTCAGCACCATTCACAATTACTCCGATGCACCAAGAAAAGAGTTTGCTTCTCTTTAGAAAAAAGTGTATTTTTTTCTTTATTTCAAAAAAACTTTTTCTCCTAGAAAATACTGAGTTTTATCGTGAGATTATTATAATACGTAGCGAAATGTTATTTTGTCAAATAAAAAAAAAAGTCAATTTCTTGGTAAAATTATTCTGCATTATACGAGAAAGATTTTCAAGTGTATTTTTATTCGAGATTACTTAAATTTTTTGTTACTTTAGTGGTTTTTCGTGCAGTATGGTTAAAATAACATGGAAGTAAAATGTATTAAATAATCTTATAAAATATTTTTTTTTAATATGTAATTAACTTTTAATGGTAACTAAATGTTTTGAACCGAGCTTATAAAGTCTATAGTAGAATGACTCATGATATTAATGAAGTACACTGTTTTCTAAAGCTAATAAAATAAATGTTTAAAATAATTATAAAATCGTTTTTATGTTTTATTATCAATGTTTATTTAATTAATAAAATCTTTTTTTTTATAATTCTATTTAATCTAATTAAAATTTAGTATATTAAAAACTATTGAAATTATCTTATTTTATTTAGCATAAATTATATGTAAAGAAATAAAGAAAACTTATGAAATTGGCAATATTTATTTTTAAAATTATAATAATTACAAAAATGTACTAATTAATTATAACAATAATAATAAAAATTCTATCAATTAAATTCTAGAACAATTGTTAACCCGTTAACGATTAAAATATGTCAATATAAATTAAAATTTATGAATTCATAAAAGAATTGAAAAAGTTCAAAATGATGTAAATCTTGGAGATTGATTAAAGTATCATAAATCATAATAATTGAATGCACAGACATACACAAAAAAAAACTGTTCCAGTTACTGTATCAAAAAGTATGAATTTTCAAAATTAATTTACATTTCTCTGACAAAGAAATCATCTCCCTCAACGTGATTAAAAAGTATAAGGTCACATTGAAGTTAAGCGGGTTAACAATTGATGTAAATTCAGTAAACTCTTTTCGTCGCTTTGTCTTTCGCTACACAGAGAATAATTTAGTTGGCTCAACTAAAGCTTTTTTACACAGGAATCTTAATTTATTTACAATTTTGTTTGAGAAAACTAAGACATGATAAGTGACGAAAGAAAGAAAGAAAGAAAAAAAAAAGATTTATCAAAGACAAAAGATATAAAAAAGTTAATCCAACTAAAAGAAATTTCTCTGGCTCTTACTGTTCTCTATTCTATTACTATTATCTATAAATCTATAAAAAAACAAAAAAAAAAAAAAAGAATCTCTGAATGACCTATCTCTCGTTTTCACTTCAGCAACTTTTTTTCTTCTCACGCTCGATCCACACACAAGCACACTTTCACACATTTTCTCCCCTTCTTCTTTCTCTCTCTCTCTCTCTCTCTCTCTCTCACGTTCGATGACCCGCACGTAACGTTGAAAATTACCGCTCATCAAAACACAATTCATTCGTCATCCCTTCCTAGCCACTCTAGAGATGGGAAAATATACAGTTCCTTCCACCCCTCTCTTTCATTTCTCTCTGATGATGTGTGATCACCTACCTACCTACCTACCAACGTATCCAATCATTCTATCCTCGTTCATTTTAATTTTTTATCAATTCTCCTGATGCCTGGCTGTGCCAGCCGCCACTCCTTCCCTCCTCTCTCATCTCTCACGACTTTTCACAATTTTTCACTGTCCATAGCACGCTAGCGCGAAAAGCACGCACATATACACACACATATATATATATATATATAAATATATATACACTTGCCCTGCCTTCAATTTGTTTTTGTTCTTTCTTTGATCTACATCACGCTTTTTTTCTTCCATTATTGCGATTTGATAACTCTCGCGATATACATATCTATCTATTTGCCGATATATATTAAAGCACCGGCCTGACACGTTCTTGTTATATATATTATAAAAGCTCGTTTATTTTTTTGTTTCACTCTCCCCCCTTTTCTCTACCTCTCTTTATTTCACACTTACTCACATGTCTGACCCCCCACTCCACTTTAATTCTCTCGCTCTTTTTTCAAAAATATATTTACTTCTAATTTTTCCTACCTTTTACCCTCCCCTCCTTACTTGTTACAGCCAGTAGTTATATAACTGCTGTCTTTTATTACCACACGATATTTATTTTTAAAATTTATTTATATGAATTTTTTAAGCTATTTTACTTAACAATCACTAATCTCACACACTACACAATTTTTGTTTGACAGCCGGTTGTTGATATTTTTTTTTTTCTTCTTTTTTTGTGTTTTGTTTTATGTTTTGTCTATTAACACAGTAGCAGTTGATTGATTTGTCTATGAGTCCTTTTTTATATGTATATTTACCTTTTGTGATTGAGAGTAAACATAATTTTTTATTGATTTTATCCAGAAAGCACAGAAAGAAGCGATTTCGAACGTTCAAAGAGAGCAAGAAAGAGAGATAAAAATCGTGAAAATAAAAATGACAAATTCATATATGGAGTATGTGTACATATGAAATGCAGTTTTATCATCTTGTCTATACAAAGTGACGCGTGTTTGTTTACGTTTGAAATGTTTAGCGGGAGTAAATATTTGCATCTTGCGAAAATATATACAAGAAAAATGTTAAAAGACGTGAAAATCAAAAAGAATGGGATCAAAATTTAATCGATCGTACAAATATTTTGTATACCTGCTTTTTAACGTCAACGTTCAATTTCTTACAATTCACAAAGTACACGCTCATATGCATAAATCTATATTAATATGCACCGAAAAAAATTACACTTGCCTTTCAACAATAAAAATAATCAAATTACTTTTTCTCTTGCTTACTCTTTGGCCTCGGTTTTTCTTCTTTTCTTTTTATTCTCAAAAGCACGCGATGATTATGTTTTGTTTTCTTTTTTATTATTATTACTATATACTGCACTTTTCTATAAATATATATACCTATATAGATAAATAGATTGATAGATACATAGATTTAATAAATATATATTAAAAGTTGATTTGTTAGAGAGAAAGGTGTCTTTGAGCTACATAGTTATTTTCATCGATTACGTTTGCACTATACTGTTCCTATATACTACAATTGGTACTTTATTAATTATATTTGTGTATACTCTCTGGTATCCTATATATTAAAACATAAATACATTTTTTTTTATAATCATTTACATATCTACTATATAGATCCGCGTTGGAATTCCATTGTGTTTTTTAATTTTATATATACATAGGTATACATAATATTATTATTAATATATTCTATATATACATGGTACACCTTTGTAATAAACCTTTATCAAACTATTTGCAAGTTCGTATTGAGATTCATATAATATTAATTCCCTGCTAATATCGATATACATATATCGTAGAACAAGTTAATGTTACCGTAATAAGTAAGTTCAGCACTCGATATACTTTCATTACATATATACAAAAAGCATATAAAATAAAAAAAATAAGTCGATCAGACCATAATCACTGATGATGATAATATACCACTCGTCTCGTTTCGTGTAACTGACATTGCCAGGGATATTATGGCAAAAAGAAATAAAAAATAAAAAAGGAGAAGAAGAGTGTAAACGTGTTGAATGTGCGCCACAGAGGAGCATCTTGAAAGATAATAACTTCCTTCATCCCTATACTCACACTCGGTCTCAACCGACGCCACCGGCGCCTAGAGTATCTAATTCCATACATATACACCTATATATGCCTAGAGAGACTACATTCTCCCTTTCACCTCGTAAATATTGACCCTCTGAACTACAAATTTTTTCAATCCTCTTTTTCCCCTGACGCAACTCTTATATATTATTATATAGCTACATATTTTATCTCCTTTCATAGCTTTTGCTATATAGACAAAAATTTACAGATTTGTTTTGTTGCGTGCTTCGAGGATATTAAGCTCGCGGAAAGTAATATGTTTATTATTTTGATTTCGACGATAAATATGATTTATCTGCGTTAAGCTTTTCTGTAATGGGTCTACGTATATATAAAAGTAAGCACGAGAAGTTTAATGTTGCGTAATTTAACGTCTATACCGCAGATGTCAAATATGAGAGTTTTTTTTGTTGTTGTATTTTTATGCGAGTAGTATTTTTTTTTCTTTTTTTTTACGATGAAATACGACTTTATTATTGTTGATTATAAGTTGTTTGCTTTCTCATAATTTAATTATTTGCAATAAAAGTAGAATGTTTAATGTGACGATCTTGCTTTTATAAAGTTTATCGTTGAGATGAATCAATTTGTAATTTCAAATAAAATTGAAGCTTCATCAGTTGTTTTCGTAGAGAACAAGTTTTATGCATAAATTAAAATCTTTCAAACTGATTGTAAAAAATTAGTAATGTCTATCAATATCAATTGTAAGATGTTGTTTATATTTTCTTTTATTTTTCAACAACTTGAGCTCGATAAAATTATTTTTATTTGAATTTCAAATAATTTATCAATTTCTTTAGATAATTTATTGTGGAATAATAAAAAGCATAATAATTAAAAAATATTGCTACAAAATCAAACATTTTCAAACTATAAATTTTTATGTGTATCAATAAACAGCGTCTACAACTTTTAAAAAGAGAACATAAACCATATCATCTGTTATTAATACCGCAGTCTAGCATATACTTATGCTTTTCAGTAGATATACTCAATATTAGGTCAGACAAAAATCTGCTAGTCTACAAACATTAATATTAAAAACTCTACGTCATTATAATTTTTTTGCATATTTAAATTTTGTTTTGCTACAGTTTATTAATATTATAATTATTATTTTAATTTTTTTTAAACTATTGACATAAATAAATTAATGACATTGCAAATTAGAACATACTCTCACTCTGCAAACTGTTATTCTCGATATTTTAATGATCCATACTATAACAATATTTCGTTTTAAGACTCTACATAGCATATATATATTTAAAAACTTTGCAATTTGCTTGTAGATTATCGTAAGTTGTAAAAATATTTGTTGAAAAGTTTTCTACAATATTGAACTTTGAGAAAATAAACGGAACAGCTGAGAGACAGTAGCTAGTCAATAGTAAACTTGGGTAAAAAAGAAAGAAACAAAAAAAAAAAAAAATAAAGTAAAATCCGGTGAGCCATGAAGCAGCAGGGGTTATTGGCATCGTGCAGTCGACATTTGGCATCCTCTTAACTCTTAGAGGACCAATTTCTTTTGAAGGACTTGGCTTACTACTAAAGTGTCTCTCCTCAATCTGATATTATCTATCGATTATACATAGTGATGTTTATATACGTGTTACACATTTTACGTTTATAAATATATTCCATTTTTAAAACACATTAAGTTATTAAATTATAAAAAAAAAAATAGGACTATTACGTAAAATTTATTTTAAAAAAATATTTAAATCCTTATACCAAGCCATACATCCAGTCGATATGGTATACTCGAACAATAACAAGAACAACAACTTCAATACGTAATTATCCGCGTCAGAGAGAAAGACCAAGAAAGAGAATGAGAAAGCCAATACAAAAAGTTCGAAGCCTATTTTGTCGGGTTAAGTCAAGGCAAATGAGTTACTGCTACTGCTACAGCTACTAACACTGATGCATCATATCGAGCAGTTCGCCTTTTAAAGTAACAACAATGAACATTCTTTGACAAGTCGCAGGAACGAACGAGCAGCTATCGAGCGAGTATAGTGTACAACATCAGTCGTTCCTGCACATACACTATTCTACCTATGCTCACCAGCACTAGCTTCTTGCCGTGTCTTTGAAAATGGTCTCCAGGTCGCGATAATAACCCGGAGCGCGTTGGTTGTACGCACCAACAGTAGCAGCAACAGCAGTAGCTACATGTAGCGTTTCTTACGAGAGTTTCTATGCTAATAAGAGCCACGACTATACAATCAAGCTCTCCTTCATCTAACCACGACAATATTCTTTTTCTCTCTTTTACATCAGAAGTTCCATTGGTATCGCTCCTCCTCTTCTTCCTTTCCAATGTACACAATCCACACATACGAATTTACATCATATAACAAGCTTGCAAGCTTGCAAGCACACATCCTCGGATTTCTTTATTTTCCTTCAACTCACCCGCACTCTATTTCTCTCTCTTGCTCTTTCTCTGACAAAGCGTTTGGAATATATCCGTAATCTGAGCAACATGTCAGAGAGCGACGACGAGCCTGACTGCAAGTATAGCTCCTTTGCAATTAGCACCGGGTCACCAGATCAGCAATAAATGCGTCCTTTCCCACATATATCCGGCTTTTCCCCTTTCCTTCTCTCGTCTCTGTATCTCCTTCATTTCCTATTGCTCCTCTTCTTGGAACGCGAATCTGATACTTGGATAGAGGAAAGGAATACAAAGTACAGTACACACAACTATTTCCTGTTTTTCCTTTTGACAACTATAGATATACGTTCTCCGATGGACGCGAGCGTTGTGACGGTGTGCTTTTTTTTTGTTTTATATACAAAACGACTCTCTGCTGCTCTCTGAGTTTACCTATACGCGAGCACCATCGCGGGTGGTATTGAAAAGACTAGAATTTTTCCTATCGTCTCTGATTTCTTTTTTTTTTTTTCATGATTCCTTTCGGAGATAGAAAAGCTTGGGGAGGGGGGGGGGGGGGGGTTGAGTTTGACTATACACTGTATTTTCTTTTGGCGAAGACTTTACTTTGCGCGCTTTTTAGTCTATTGGAAAAAAGCATACACATAGATACATAGAGAGAGATAGAGAGAGAGAGAGAGAAAGATAAAGGTGTATTTTAAAAGTTTCTGCTTGGTATCCGATGGGACTGATAGAGGATATTGGAAAATATCCATCGCGAGGATTGATACGCTGATTTTTATACTTACTCTCTTGTCGGCATTTTTGGGAAAAAAAGAAAAGAGAGAAAAAAGTAGAAAGAGCGAGTTTAGCTTTGTCTATAGACGTTGGTGCTTGAATTTCGTCGTTGAGTTTCCTCGATACACACACACACACGCGTCTGTAATATTCTTACATCTCTTGGGCCTCTTTATGTCTGAACGCGCGTGCCTCCTGTGAATTTTTCTAGTGCACGTGTATGAAACGATAATTTTTTTTTTTTTTAACTTTAACCGTCCTATATCTACTATTTTTTCGTTCCCTTGAGTCAAGGAACAAAGAAACGCGACGCTGGCAAAGAGCGAGGTCTCGAGAATTTTTGTTTCTTCGGAATTTTCGATATACTCCTATACCATTTTCTTATCATTATTTTTTTTTCTTTTATCTTTTGTTATTATTCTTATTATTATTATTTTTAATATCATGCTTCATATGAAGTTTGAGTAAAACTTTTCGTAGTATCGCAAAAGCTTGACTTTCTACGCAACGCAGTTTATTAAAAAAAAAAAAAAAAAAAATGACAGGAAGAGCTTTATTAAAAATACGCGCGTCGAGGTTACGGAACTTTAAAAATAAATTTTCGTTTATGGAGACAATAATTTTAGATGTTTGATAAATTCTTCTTGCAACTAGGTTTTTTTTTTTAAAAAATTGCATCGCTCGTAAATTATAAAGCTTGTGCACGAGAATGGGGTATATCGTTGGCAATAATTTTTTATTTTTTGAAAGTGTGTTTTTTTATTTTTAAAATTATTAATTTTAAAAAGTTGTCGCAAATGAGCGATTAAGTGTGTACAAGTATGAATGTCGTATAGTTTGATTTTAAAAAGAAAGACGAAAAGGATTACTCGATATTCCACTGCAACTAAGAGGATAAAACAGGTGGGTGTAAGTGAGATAAATAAATTTATAGACAAGGAATAAAAGCAGCAATCGCGATTTGACACAAATTTCGCTTGTTACCTACCGTAACCTAAATTTTTTCAGACACGAGAAATGCAAAATAATAAACTTGTTATTTGCTGGAAAACTTTTCTTCAAAACCTATAATATCTTAACTCCTTATTTTTCTTACACCTATTCTCTTCTCTATAGCCCTGCAAACTTTTTTATTTCAAAGGTTACTTTTCTTTTTTAAATCACACGTACGTACGTATATAACACCATGTACCTATATATACATGCACGTGTATAACAGAAAATAATGGAAATATGAAATATAAGTGAATAACAAGAGCAGCAGCACCAGTATATGTATCTCGAAGAAAACAAGGAGATATTCCTTCGTTCGCGACCTTTTCTTTATTTCTCTATCTTCCATTCTCGTTCAGTTCTCCTTAAAACTTTTCTCTAGTATTTGTTGGCTTGATATAGATTTTTTTTCTTTTTCTATATTACACAGACAATACGATTTTTCGAAACACAATTCGTGTACACTGCATATATATATATATATATATATATATATATATATATACACATGCTGTCTCGTGATGAAGTTTTAGCTTTTACACCAAACTTTATTTCTAAAGTAAAGCTATATATAAAAGAAAGATATATTTCTTTCTTCGGTTTCGGACAATACGTTATGCGAGTAGATTGGAAGGAAGGCCCGTAAATAGTATGAAAGTATATAAACGTGTGTGAAACGCGAGCATTACTTTGATTATATACACCTCTATACAGGTACATAGATAGTCGAGATGTTTCGAGAGAGAGAGAGAGAGAGAGAGAGAGAGAGAGAGAGAGAGAGAGAGAGAGAGAGAGAGAGAGAGAGAGAGAGAGAGAGAGAGAGAGAGAGAGCAAATTAAGGAAAATTTACGTGGAATTTGATATGTACGTGAAATTCTGTGCCTGCTTCGAATGTATATGAAGGGAAGTTTCATGTGATGCAAGGGAGGACTTTTGAATAGAGAATAGCCTTAAGCTCGCTCTTTCTCTTACTTTCCCCTTTTGTTATACCTATATAAGGTATACGTTACTTATGCGTTGTATGCAGCCTATTTCTCTCTCGATCGAGTAACCTAATAGGACAAATTGGCTAACTGGTTTTGGGTTATTATATTGGTACATTAATTTATTTATATTTATATTAATAGTATATGGTTATAGAGTATAGTAAATTTAAATGACGATGTCCTTGGGTGAATTAGACGATGCTGTTAATTTAATTATAAATTGTTCGAGACGCGTGCTTTTGCTCGGAATCTTAATGTCGTTTGTAATATTTTGGAATTTGATTAGAACGAGAATGTAATATTATGAATGTGTATACGGTACATCCTATTTTAGCGACCTTCGGGTAGGGTTAATTTTGATTTTGATCACAGGCTTTCTCTTTCTCTCAATTGGGTCGTCTCGTTAATTAAATCTAATTGCGTGAATTGAAAATAAATAAATCACGTGAATCTATGTATATATTATTGGGCAAGAATAAAAAAAAAAATGGGAAACTAGAAGGTGATATTAATTAGTCTGATCTACTTTCGACAAATGTGACGATATGTCTGTGTATGTGTGTACCGAGGATAAATGGTGGTTAATAATTAAAAGGGCACAGCAAGTGTATGTAAAAAAGAGAAAAAGAGAAAAAAGGGGTTGAAAGAAGAAAATTAAGCTTGCTATCTGGACACAATTACTTTTTTAACTCGATTTGAATTATTAAGCAGAGTGAGTACCTATATATGTAGCTATTGCAAGATTTCTTTTTTATTACTATGCTACTTAAGGTGTAATGAAAAGTTAATATTCGTTAATGTAAAAAAAATTTTTTTTTATTATATCTGTTGATGTAATAGTAAATTAATTTACGTAGCCTTATATAAGTATAACATTTTACAAAGACTCAGCTAATTGATGTAAGGAACAAAAGACAAAAGAATCTTTCGATTCTTTACGTTTTTTTTTCAATTAAGCTTTTGATATTCAATATTCTGATCTTTATGATTTTTTGTAAAAAAAAATGCAAAGGTACAAAAAAAAAAGGGGAAAAATTTTCATTATCTCTTCATAATCAAAGTAAAAAAAGGAAAATTGATGAAATACAATTACTAAAGAATATTAATTTTCAAAAGAAAAAGGAACTAGTAAAAATTGACATCGATAGCATATATCGAATTACAAAATTTCCTTTAAAACTAGTTGGAAATCAGAAAATTAAATTGATTTTACTTTATTCCAATGACATTTGTTATTAAAATTAATAAAAAAGAAAAACTTTAAATAAAAAAAACGAATCAAAATTATTTTTTAAATATCGCAAAATATCTTTTATCATATTCTAAAAGTAGAAAAATATAAAATAGTAAAAAAAAAAGATCAACGTGCAAGTTACGCGTATACAGAACAATAATATCATAAAATATATTTGAATTACAAGCACACATAGATATTATATAGTCTCTTGTGTCTCACGGTTAACTTTTCTATACGCACGTAACATCGCTCTCGCAACGCCTCGACGGCGCGAAATTTTACATTAGAAAATACGAGACAGCAGTAGATCTCCCTTTAGAAATAGAGCAGATACAGAATTCACATACGTGTACACCTATACGCTAGAGAAAGAGAAAGAGAGAAAGCGATGCATACGTGCTCGCCTGGATGGCAGCAGCAGCAGAAGTCTCTTTGACCGAGAAATTTTGGCCTGGGTTGTATGGAAGTCTAGGGAGAGAGAATAGAGTAGAGTTGGGGGTGTACGTAGAGGAAGCTACACCAGCTCTCCTGGATATATACGTTATATTCGAAGAGGAAAGTTTGCAGACGATAAACGCGTCTCTTGTGTGCTTCTCTTTCCCTTTCTCTTTCTCGCGTCTACGCGCGTTTCTCCTCAGTGTTACCACTCGTATACCTACTTTCTACCCTCTCTTACTCTTTACCTGCAGAACTGAACCCCCTTTTACTCCCCCAGAACACATTAACTTTCATTTTCGCTCCACTGTGCGTTCGTACAATGAAAATAATTATTGTGGGCGTTCAAGGATGTATTATATATATAATGCGCATAAGTTACTGGTACTTTTTTTTATGATTTTTATTATTATTATTTTTTTTTTATTTCTTTTTTATTTCTATTGTGGCTTATTGTTTGTTTGTTACGTTTTTTTTTTTTTTTTTTTTTTTTTTTTTTTTTTTTTTTTTTTTTTTTTTTTTTTTTTTTTTTTTTTTTTTTTTTTTTTTTTTTTTTTTTTTTTGTTGTTTAATTTGGCTGTTGTTTTGAAGTAGCGAGGATGTTCTGATGTTGATAATTTTTCATTATTTTTTTTATGCTGTGTACATATATTCATATAAATTATATAAATATACTGTTTATATATATAATGGTTATGGCTCCTTGTCACCAGTTGCACAAAATAAAAAAATAAAATACTTTTTTTTTTATTATATTGTACATAAATTTTATAAAATTATATTTAGGCATAAAACCTTTTTTTTCTGATATGATATGATATGATGCTTGATAATATTTTTGAAACGGTCGCCAGAGAAATATGAGAATTGTCGCCTAATAAAAAAGAAACAATTGATTTGGTTGGAATAAAAAAAAAATGAAAGAAAACAAAATTGATCATAGCTGCTTATAAGTAGTAATCCGGAGTTCAGCCACTTTAATTTTTGCTTTTTACTACAGTGGTTACTGGTGTTGCAGCTGCCGGTAACTCACGCACACATTTGTTTATTTATAGTTAAACTCTTTAACGAGAGAGCCATCCACTCAAGCCGGTGTTATATACTTTTATCGGCTGTTCGATCCAACTTTCTTTGATTTCTTTCCCCCCCCCCTTTTTTCCAATAAAGTCTTAGGGAACGCAGTATCCGCAATAAATAGGCTCACAACTTACTTTTCAACTTCTTCCTCGTTTCATTCTTTTTTTCCTCTTCCTATTCAAGTTATACAGCCAATAAAAGAAAAACAATCGGCACAGCTGGATTTTGACTTTTTTGAGAGTAAAATGCGAAAATCAAAGTACACGCAAAGATAGGTAATAGTATATAGTATTATACAGATGGTGACATGCGAATATTTTTCTCTCGCACATTAATACATAAATAATCAAGCCAAATTCGCGAATTTCGGGCGTGAAGACACACTGAATTAAAAAGAAGAAAACGTATGGAATAAATAATGCGATGGGTTTTTTTGACAATTTTTTTCTAAATTCATTAATAGCGTGTGAGTTAGACTTGTCTGATACATATACATTGTTGTAAGCAACTGAGGAGCAAGGGTAACATAAAAAAAGAGAGCAAGGGAATAAAAACAAGAGAATGAGAGATGAAAATGTAGGAGAGTGCATTTGAAGAGTGGACTGATATGTGGATGGTCATCGAAAAAAAGAGAGTCATAGAAGTTGTTTGTGTGAGTACATGTATGTGAGAGTGAGATGAAAATAAAATACACGAGATCTCAGTCTCCAAAGCTCTCTTTTCTCAATAGTACATCACATATATGTGTATTTGAATATCGATTTATCAACGCATGTGAGAGATACTCTAGTAGCTCTCTATTATACGCGTATATATCCATTCGATCCTTGTTGTCGTTGTCGTCTTCGTGTTTACGCTTCTCTCTTTCACCACTGATTTTCCTTCCTTCTACATATCAAGCTATTTCTCTTTTTCCTCTTATTCATTGCCTCTTATGCTTTACTCTCTGTGCTCCTTTTCAAACGCTGATATGTACATGAAACTACAATGATGACGAGGATTGAATGTAGATTGGGCGATTATAATATTTTGACGAATTGAGTTTAACGTTAACTGCTAGATGAGCAGGATTTTAATCGAGGTTGAGAAAAGAAAAAAAAAGGTGGAGGAGGGTGAGATATCGAAGAGTATGAAAGAGAATTGCTATGGTATGGTGTTTTATTTTTGTTTGAACTAAGAGAGAATGAGAGTGAAAAAAAGTGAGAGAGAATGTAAAATGGAATGGTGAAAAAAAAGTGGTAGGGATGGGTGGATGGGTTTCTTAGGGTAAAGGGGAGATATTTTATAATGAAAGACGAGTTCGAGACATTTGACAACACAGCACTCTCTATATTATATGTATACCTTCCTAAGCGCCCATTGAGATCTGGGCGTTCCTTGTAATATTATAAGTATATTTTTTATCATACATTATACTTTACGTGCTCTACTATTTTGCTCCTCTCGTATTTATTATATGGTAGAAGAAAAGAAGATAAGAAAAAACAAAAACAAGAAAAACAAGATATTGAGAATAAGAAAAAAAGAAAAAAAATAAAAACAACCACTGCTCCTAAAAACAAATTGAATAAATCATTCTCTTTAAACAATATCCGCTATGCATGTTTGATGTTTATGTAGACGTTTATTATATATTATTGTTTATACCTATATAAACATACGTATACATTTGTGTAACCGATTAAATATATATATATATGTAGCCGCACTGACCCAGACAGATAACCTTTTTTATTTATTATAAATTTTTTTTTCTATTATATTCAATATCTCGAATACGTTATACAATGTTTTAGTACATAATTAAAACGAAAAAATTCGTTATCTTCAGATTATGAAAATGAATGATAGCGCAAAGTATATACAACATAGTTGCATTTTCTTTTCCCTTTTTTCTATATCAATGAATTTAGAGGGTCGAACTGTGTCAGTGCGAGCTTGTATAACGGTTATGAAAGAGACACGAAGCACTGAGGATATATACGAGTGTGATGGTGATAAAAAAGAGAAAAGAGAGAGAAAGAGAGAGTTAAAGCAAAATATATGTATAAGTACATGTACGTATGCATATATGACTACTACTGCTAATCCGCTAGGTGGGAAAAGGAAACTTGTAAAAATCAACGAAGTGAATTAAACGAATTGTGTGTGTGTCTCTCTCTTTTTTACTTTCGCCTCACCCTCTTTTTGTCCTCAGTTGCTTGATATTTCGCATGCTAAGCGTTCGCCATTTACTGTTTGAATATATTTCTCATCACAATTGATATATGACGTTTAATAGTTGGTGTACAATATTTTTTTTTTTTACTGTAACTCTGTTGTACTACTTGTTACACTCTCTTTTTTATGTCTATGTTCCGACATATAATACCGATCAAAGCAATCAAGAGAAAAAACGTATTGATTTTTTTAGGATAAGTTAAACAAAAAAAAAAAATGTGTCTTTGAGCACTTAGGTCAGTGTATGTTTTTTTTTAAAGTGTTGATAATGTTTATGAAAATGATGATAATAATAATTTTTTACACACATTTTTATTATTTTTTAAAATATGAAATATTATATGAATAATTGTGTTTAATAACATGATTTTTTTCTTTCAGGAATATATTATTACTACTGATAATTTATATAACATTATATTATACATGGTTATATCAATGATAATTTATTTTCAGATAATTTGTATATTTATTTATTCATAATATACTGTATATAATGATAATACTATTTTAAAAATAATTTTTTTTTTTAATTTTTGGTTTACTAACGAGGTACTTGTTAGTATGTTTGAGCAAAAATATTTAAGAGCACTTTTTTTATTAAAAATAAAAAAGAGAGATATCTCTAAAGTATGCACACATATGCACGAATAAATTTTACTCAATTTAAGTTCTTTAGGCTGTAAAATATACAATGCGCATTTTTGAAAAACCATTTTTTTAAAATGGTCTTATTGACACCTTATTTTTTGGAAAAAATTTTTGGCACAGTGATAATATTTTTACAACAATGATATTATATTTTTTCGTGATATTTTATTTTTTATTAACTTGAATATTTTTTTACAGGTGTGAATAAGTATTTTTTTAATCACATTTTTAAAAGATATATTTTTGCACGTTTTTTTGAAAACATTAATTTAACGGAATGATACAGTTAATCTCATATTTTTTTTTTTAAATTCTCGCACGATGATCATTTTTGAAATTTTGATTAACGCGATTTACCAAAATAACATGATTTACGATGAAGATTAACTCAATTTTTTCGTTTTTAATACAGCCAAACGTATACAGGTAACTTTTTATTATCTTATATACTATCAATTTTTTTCTCTTATAAATAAGGCGTTATTTGAATTTATTCCATTATCAAGCGACGCAAATGGGGGTATTTTCAATAAATACACATTAGCCGAGTAGATAAGGCAGCTCTTATTTACCTTTTCCACCGAGAGGTCATTTTGTGCTTTTTTCCCTCTCCCCCCTCCTAAAAACACCTCAAACTGTCACAGGCTCTCTTGTCCTCTCACCCTTTTTTTCGCAGCCTCATTTCCGTAAAAACGAACCAGGACCAGAGAGAGAGACACACTCCAAACCACCCTCCGAAAAAATGTTCGCTCACGCGCCTCCGTTACCAAAAAATAAAAAAAAACGGCGCGAATGTCAAGTGTTGGCCTAATGAAAAAAAAAAGGAAAAAAGGAAGAATGGAAAAAAGTCGAAAAAGAAAAATAGGAGTAAAAATTTGCAAGAAAAGAAAAAGAGAAAGGGGTTGGAAGTGAAGAAATAAATGAGTAGGAGGAGGAGGAGAGTAAAATAAAGGAGCGTAGGTGCGCTAGCACAGTGGTGAAAAAAAGGGGCCAGCTTTCTTTCTCTTTCTCTCTCTCTCTCTTTCGCGGTGTGATGAAAATGATAATAATGCGCGGAAAGAAACAAAAGCTCTGGCGTGCTGCTACTGCTGTTGCGCGTCATAGTTGCGAGTTTTGTGTGTACACCAGAAGCCTTCTCCTTTCACCCTCTTCCCTTTACCAACTCACCAACTGTGAAGAAGTAAAAAAAGGATTTTTTCCTGAGGAATTCTTTTTATTTTTATTTTTACGTATTATCTAAACGTTTTCTACTTTTGTAACGATGTACAAAGTACATCTGCGTAACGTTAAAGTTTTCATTTTTTTTTTCTTTTTTTCTCTTTTTATTTTCTGGTAAACATAAATTCCGCAAGCTTCTTTTTCTCTGAGCTCAAATAGCCATAACCTGTATTTGAGCTTTTTGCAAGCTCGTCGGTTTGCTTGGAATAAAATGCTGCAGAGTAAAAATGTTGAAAACTTCAGTACCTATATACATTTAGCTCTCGAGAATTTAAAGGACTCGAATTTTCATATCGTGTTTTAGTATGCGGTATAATGACTGTCCTAAAGATGAAAAGCGAGAAATTTTTATCTCGTCTGAATTACCAAAAGTACTTATACAGAGCTGTGTGTATTATATGTGTACGTCTGTTAGCTGTTATAGCAACTACAGCAACATATATATTATATTCATTTAACATTTACAAAAGCCAAAACTGAGCAGAGAGAGAGAGAGAGAGAGAGAGTCAAAGCCCGGCAAAACTTATTCGAATCATCCACTCTCTTTCGTCGTTCTTCACGTATATATAAGCTTTCAAAAATTTATTTAAATAGGGTGCGGTGCTCTTCCCTTTTCCTCATTCCCTTTCTATTTTTTTTCTCTTTTCTTCTTTCCTACAGCTTTTCCATCTCCTCGGAAAAACAGCGCAGCTGCGCTTACAGTTTTAAGTCAAGGCCTCTCTCTTTCTTTCCTTGTCTTTCTCAGCAAAAGAGCTTGCGGAAGCTGGATAGAGCTTGAGGCAGAAGAGAAGAGGGGAAAGAGAGAGAGAGAGAGAGAGAATGCGTGTTCAAGTGGTCGTTTTCTCAGTAGCAGCAGGCTCGGCTGCACGCGCGCTAAATACAACTCTACTCTCATTCTCTTTCTGTGTATGTGCGGGTCTGTGGGTCATTAAAAGCGAGTCACGGCCAATTCTACGTATATGTATACGTATACGAGGGAAAGCGTGTGTGGCTTTTTCGCCTCACTGTTTCTCTTTATCTCTCTCTAGGCCGAGTAGTACAGTGAGAGTAGTAGACTCTGCTTGTACAAGTTCCACGTGCGGTCTCTATATACCAGTCTCGGGGCTAAATTTGAGCTTACACTCTATTTCTATCTCTCTCTTACTTTATTTCTATCTTTCTCTTAGCGAACGACTGCTACGTGCTGCACTGTTTAAAACGAGGTCCCTCTTTACCCCTGTCTTGCCTATTATATATCCTACCACTCTAAATACTACTGCTATTCTATACCAAAATTTCCTTAGCAAAGTACCGAACTTTCGCGGTTTCAAAATCTCACACGCGTGTGTGCATGTGTGTGTGCATGTGTGTGTGTGTGTGTGTGTGTGTGTGTGTGTGTGTGTGTGTGTAGTATCTGCGTATGCCACACACACACACACACACACACACACACACACATTGTAGCTTTCCCAGTATCGATTAATTATATAATCGATTTAAATAGATCCGGAAGATCAGCTGAGTATAATTGCATTCCACTCATAACGGATATACACACATGCACATTATCAATTTATTATCAGAGTAGATTTTTATATTGGTGTATACGTTAGCATTCAAGAAAGCTTTTGGCAAGTACACCATAAATCGTGTCTCTTCCTTTTTCTTCTTCTTATTCTTCTTCCTCATCTTCTTCTTCTTCTTCTTCCTTCTATTTTTAACCGGATGCTTATTTATCTCCATTAAAGGAAGCCGATTTTCAAATAACCGCATATACTTACCTCGTTAATCGCGCGGATATATACATATAAATACAGAGTGCATATAAATAACCTTAACGTGCTCTAGAAAACATATACGTATATATACATACATGCACATTGACATAAAAGTCGTAAATATAAATAAGAAATCTTGAGTAGTGTAAAAGCCAGGGAGTAAGTAGGATGAGTAAGGAAAATTGATGTCCTGACCATCACTTATATAGATTTTATCTCTCTCTCTCTTTCTCTCTGCAGAGAGAGAGAGAGAGAGAGAGAGAGAGCCGAGAGTCAATTAAGGCTGAATATCGTTGCGATGGCAGTAGAAGTAGTAGAAAAATATAGTCGTTTTTATACCAACAAGATCGATATCCCCGAGACGACAACGACAACGATGACGAGAGAAGACTTGAGTTGAAGACTCCCTTCAATGAGATATAGTATATAGGGGTGTAGGAAATAAGGTTGACGATTAGTCGTCCAGACGCGCGCGTATACATATATATAATTTAGAGATATATAGAGTATAAGTGTGATCAACTCCGGGATTATTTAGTCTCTCAGTTGTGGTATAGGTGGTAGTGAAGCTTGAAATTATATACATGCATACATACATACATACATTCATACATACTTATGGTAAAAGGAAAAATATGTATGACGAGGTCAAAAGGGAGAAAAAACTTTAATATGAAAACCAATGGGTTTTTCCTTTCTTTAGATAATATAGGTAGATAATGGTTGAGAGTTTGAATTATATTTCTGAGTAGGTATATACATAGTGCGCATGCGCTTAATAAATACTCTACTGTTGCAACACAGCAAGCGAGTGAGGGAGTAAGAGATAGAGAGAGAGAGAGAGAGAGAGAGACTGAGGGCAAATCTTATTATGAATATTCAAGGGATAGGTACTATATGTTGGTACGTATACGAGGAATAAGGGAAGAGAATCTTGTGCACGAGCGTGCATAATGCAGTGCTGCAGCTTCGGAGTGATTACGGTCGAGAGCAAAGTAGAGAAAGAGAGATATACGTAGAAGAAGAAGCGCTTGTTTGACGGGATATATGTGTGTGCTCATCAGCTGCGTATCCAGCAGCATCTTAAGAGCATAAAAAGCTGCGCAATCTAGACAAGGAACAGGAGAGAGAAAGAGGGAATGAGATTAGAAAGATATAGGATCATCGGCTTGAGCTTGCGGGAATGAATTTTATGTGCGGTAGATGCTTTTTGAGAATCCATTTGGAAAATAACCAAATGAATGCATAAACGAGAAGAATAATTCGTCGATTTTTAGTTCGACGATATTCATGTATATACTCATGCCACTCCACTGCCCTACTTTACAACTTTGTTTATTTGTGTGGTATAATATATGAATAAGGGATAAAAAAAGGGAAGGAAGGAATTAAGGGCGAAGAGTTGACCGTAAAAGAATGTGACGCTCCCCCCTTTAACTTCCCCTACAATCACTTTCGTTATGGGAAATAACACAGGGGAGGCTGAAGAAAGAACAAAAAAAAAGGCAGACGGTAAAAGATGAATCTCGGATTTGGTATCCCCAAGGACGTATAATACTGTCTGCCGAAGATATCCAGATGGTTGGAGTTTGCTGCTCTGTGCGGTACAGTTAAAGCTTATACGTATATCGTATAAAAATGAAAAGAGAGGGAAAGTAGATAGAAAAAGAGAGGAGAGATAATGTGAAAGGGAAAAGTTAAGTATAGAGAAGAAACAGAAAAGAGAAAGAGAGAAAAAGTCCGAGACTTTATAGATAACCAGCGTAAGAGCAGATTGACGGATATAAAAGGAAAGTATATAGTTAAGGGCAATCTCTGTGTTTGTATGTAAGTCTGTGTGGGTATTGCAAGTAAAGAGTAGTCAGAGGAGTGTATACAAGGGAAAGAAAAAAAAAAGAAAGTGGATGAATGAGAGGCTACGCGGTTTTGGTATATTATTATACGGATGGATAAATGGTGAAAGCTCTCTTTGTGTGTATTAGTGTATAAGGGAGAGCTTTCTCGCTTTTCTGTGGTATTTTTTTGTATAGACAAAAAAAAAAGAAGAACTGATGCAATCGTAACCGCGTATATTCTTACTCTCCTTTATCGTTTTATTTTTGGATAAATGTAGTCTTCTTTTTTTTTGGAGGATGGGTAATTTTGAAAGTGTTCTGTTAAAGTATGTACGTTTCATTAAAAGTAGATGGCTAAAGAAAACGAAGGTCTTTTACGATCACTACTATTACTACTACTACTATAACTACTGGTTGGATTAATCAAAAAAGAAGAAGACGGTAGAATTTAATATCTTTCTGTCTAAGAAAGACTTTTTTTTAAACATTTTTCTTACATTTTTGAAGTAAGTTAATTTAAAAAATATTAAGCTTCATTTTGCCTTAAAAAAAAAACTTGAATCAGAATTAAATAATAAAAAAAAAAAAAAGAAAAACAAAGAAAAAGTTACGCCTTGTTTACGTGTAAGCATAAAAGATACATAAAAAGAAAAAGATACAAGTTACTCTGCGAATCATCAAAAGTGTATATCATCAAAGATATAAAGCAAAATGAAAAACATTATATATAAATTTGCGCGCGCGAGCGCGAGTGAAATGTAAGTACATAATAAAAGGAGAGCGCGTGTATATATAGTGCTTTAGGAGCCTAAAAAAGAGCTAATGAAAAAACAAGAAAAGAAGAGAGAAGAGGAAGAAGAAGCTTTGGCCAACGGGTATTATAACTCCTCTTCTTTCTCATCTTTTTTTTCTCGCGTTCAAAAAAAAAAAAAAAAAAAGAAAAAGAAGAAAAGTTAACGCTCCTTGGCGCGTATATAGCCAGAGGCTGTGTGTGAAGTTCACGACGCGCAACGATGAAGACACACCGTTTGCAAGGCAAGAGTCGTTGTCGTCGTCGTTGTTGCTGCTGCTGCTACTGAAAAAACAAAGCTCCAAGAGAGTAGAATGAAAAGGAAGGCATATCGGGAGTGAGAAACTACGTGTAGAGTAGGGTGTTTGGATGGGTGGGTGGATAAGAGAAAGAGAGAGAGAGAGAGAGGAGACAAGAATAAGGGCTTGAATTTCACGTAGGTGAGTGGGTATATGTATAACGAGAATTCACGAGAGAAGAGTAATTACGGCGGGCCGCTGCCACGACAAGCCACGGGCCACGACAAGTCTGCTATATACTACTACGGGCTACGCGTCCTTTGTGTGGCTGTAACTAGAGAGAAAGAGAGAGAGAGAGAGAGAGAGAGAGAGAGAGAGAGAGAGAGAGAGAGTAAAGGTATTCGCCGCAAGCTCTGTCTTACTCCTATTTTCTTGCAAGCACACTGGACTCTCTCATTTTCTCATTCTATCCTCCTCCTTCTCCTCTCTCTCTCTCTCTCTCTCTCTCTCTCTTGCTTTCTTGCTCGAGGAGAAGCTGCTACTACGACTACTACCCGGGAGGCTTAAATTTGCGAGCGTGTGATATTCTCTCTTTTACACACATACACACATACCTTACCCTTTTTTGGCGTGCTGTGCGAGAGAGAAAGAGAAGTTCAGAGTGATAGAGAGGTGGTGAAATCTTGTCTGCGGCATTGTTGTCGTCACCTGGTGTCTTTCTTATTTCTGTACATACTCTCCTCTACCTTTTCTTTATTCTATAATTCTTTTTTTCTTTACCTTCTTGCGCGCTCTCTTCAAACTACCACCCCTTCAGGGCCTGTCGGTCTACTTGCCTTTCTCATTTTTTTTTTTTTTTCTTTTTTGTTTTTTTTTTTTTTTTTTTTTTTGTTTTTTTTTTTTTTTTTTTTTTTTTTTT
>JAPYZE010000320.1:52362-98110 GCA_030522805.1 Leptomastidea abnormis
TTTGTTGTTTTTTTTTTTTTTTTTTTTTTTTTTTTTTTTTTTTTTTTTTTTTTTTTTTTTTTTTTTTTTTTTTTTTTTTTTGTAACGAACTAAGCGGCCTATCGACGTTCCTTGCTCTTTGTCTCTCTTCTGCAATACTAAGCAAGTCATTGCTACTGTTGCTGTTGCGCTTTTCTTAGATGCAGAGAGAGGGAGAGAGAGAGAGAACGAGAGAGAACGAGAGAAAACAAAAGTCTGAAAGACAGAGAGAGAGAGAGAGAGAGAGAGAGAGAGAGAGAGAGAAAGGCCTCGGACATTGTCCGCCGGGCTGGAGTCTTTATTATCTTCAGACTTCTCGCTCAATGACCCTTTACCTTATACCCTCTCTCTCTCTCTCACTCACTTTTATACATACATTCACTACTCCTCTCAACTCCCTCACTTTTTTTCTGCCCAATTTTTACACTTTTTGTTGTCTTCATTGTCCTTCTCTTGAAGAATTTTTCACGTTTTTACTTCTTCAACTCTCGGGGCGAATGTACCTTTTTTTATTTTTGACGTTTTCTATATGTAATATTCCATGAATTTTTTGCTTTTTAAATATTTGCTGGTACAGGTGAAAGAAAAAAAAGTTATTCCTCCCTTATATTTTTGTCATATGTCGAATAAATATTTGCTGCTAGACACGTGTCTTTTGTTCGGTACCTATTTTTTTTTTATCTTCGTAATTCATTTACGGCTATGTTGTTAAATGTTTGCTGTAGTTATGAAATTGAAAAAGTATTCAAGTGACTATTGTCATTCAATTATGATTTAATGATTTTTTTTTTAAAAGCACAACACGTTTTACAATCGATCAGTTATTGAATAAAATTTTATGAAGGGAAAAAAATTTTTAAAATTTGACAAGCTTGTACTAAACTAACATAAAATTTCGCAAAAAAAAGAGGTTTTTCTATTTTTCTTTTTTTATTAAACTACTATGTTAAAGTTGTACGTTTAAGTACGTATACGTCTCTTGGTAAAAATCCTTCTCAAAAACGTAGTAAAAGTGAACATAAAGGTGTTGTGTACAAGCACTTAACTTTCTCTCAGATAAATTCTCGTAGAAGTAAAAAGCCAGCTTTTGGCATCTGCGCAAGACGATGGCAACTTTGGCATACCAGAAAAAAAAAAAAAATGTATTGCTCGAGAAAAGTGTTCTTGTAGAAAATAGAATCTTCAACTTTTGCGCTCCGCTTCTTCAATTAATTCGCTTACTTAAAAGAAGTACAAACTGCGAGCCAAGAATTTTTAGTCTTGACAGTCTAGTCACGTGTTCGCGTAAATAGGTCTATACACAGTAATGCTTGGACTTAATCTACACACTTTTTCTACTCTGGGCAATTAACTTGCAATGAAAAGCTTACGACGAATAATTATTCGTTAATTTACGGAAAAGAAAAAAAATGCAATGAAATTTGTAAGTAATATTTAAATAAAGAATTGTATTTTGATACAATTTTTAATGTTTTGAATAATACAATTACTACTGTAAAATTTCTGTTCGAGTTAAAAAATCAAATTTAAAATTATTGATTGAGTATTTTCAATTAAATTTTGCAAAAAAAAGAAAGAGAAATTATTTTATTAAATAAAATTTAAATTCAACAAATTCAAATTCAACAATTAAAATTAAAGACAGACACAACGTTATTTTCTCTTTGCTTCAAATAAAATTATTCTCAAGCATCTTTCAAGCAGTAAAAAAAAATCCTCCCCATTGATTTAGAGACAATTTGACTTCTTGTCCTATTAATTACTAAAGTACGAGTGAAACAAAGCAGGATAGCTGGTAGCAAAAAGAAAAATAAAGATAAGAAGGGTAAAAGATTTAGGAAAAGTAGTAAAGAAAAACGATACTTTATAGCGAGTCGCAAGAAAGCTCGTTTACCTGTTTATATGCGCAAAGTCAAGCAAATACCCACATACATATATATATTTTTTTTTTACTTATCTAGGCCACGAGAAACCACCACTGCCGCCTCGTGAAACAGAAGAGAAGAGAAAAAAAGGAAAAAAAAGAAAGAGAGCTGGGGAAAAGAGAGTGAGTGAGTACGTGGGGAGGTGGAGGAGAACGAGAGATTGACTGACCTTGAACGCGAACACGCAAGCCCAAGCAAAGAGAAAGCTCGTTGCAAGCTCCAACCCCTCGTTGTGCAGAGAGAATGGGAAAGAGAGAAGGGAAAAAAACAAGAGGGATGAGGATGAAAAGCGGTAACGTCGACAGCAGTAGCAGCAGTAGCAGCAGAGAAAATAAAAGAGTGAGAGAGAGAAAGAGGGAAGGGAGAAAAGCGTTCTTTGCGTAACGGTCTACCGCGCATCCTAATCTTTTCTTCTCTCACCTTGTACCCTATATACTCTATACAACTAACCGCACTTGTTCGTATCCCTTTAACTCAGATTATTCAAACAGGTTCAATACATATATAGGTACACTCATCCTACCCCACGAGTCATCCTCTCCTAAAGATCCTAATTAAACGCGTCTACCGCGACTCACCTCTTTCATTTATTTTTTCTTCTCACTTCTTCTTTTACTTCTATCCCATACCATTCTAACAACGATGTCGTCTTTTTTTTCATTGTCTAGCCAAACCTTCTCTTCTCAATCTTTCATTTTTCCTTCTTTCCACATTTTTCTTTCTGTCCTTCTCTCTTTCTACCCTTGCTCCTGGACACACCAAGTCAGATTCTTCTTTTATCCTGGTTGGCGCCGCCATTATGTAGATACATACGTATATGAAATCTCAAGACAAACCTATAGTGCAGCTCTTGGAGGTTCACATCTTTCCAAGCGAGTGACCGGAATAGCGAACTTTTAATTAACTGCTGGATATGGAGAAGAAAAAAAAACGAAGCGTGGAAAGTGAAAAGGCAGCTGCTGGAGAAAGGATCGGGGGGGGGGGGTTGGAATTGAGGGAGAGTATAAAGCTTATAGTCATGACTTTTACGATGGAACCAGCAGTAGCACTATAGCAGTAGCAGTAGTAGTCTCTAATACGAGCTTTATGCATATAGATATATTTTAAACGGTATAGGAATAAGGCAGGGAGGCAGGAGTAGGACAGCAAAGAGAGAGAGAGTGAGAGAGAGAGAAAAAGCAAGAAAAACTTGCCCGTTCACGCCCTATTTAACGAAAGGGAGGGTAGAGAAAAAAAGTTCGTTCGTTCGTTTTGTGGAGTTGGTACAGGCAAGCAAGGCTATACGTATTTTCATAGCCTGGCTTATGCTCTCTGCTGCTGGTAGGAATTTTCGAAGACAATAGCTCCAGCCCTACTGCCTTGCTTTCTCTCTTTTACTTTCACTCCCCCTCTCTTTTCCTTCTTCCTGGCCTGGTCTTTTTTTTCTTTTCTACCCTCCTTTATGGAAGTCTGGTCTCTCTCATTCTTTCTCTGTCTTTTTCTCTCTGGTTTTTGGCTGCTCCCACCCATCGGTTCACCCTCGCTCAGCATTTTCCTTCTGCACGATTGTCCCTGTTCTTCCACACGCAGCCTCATTACATCCCCCCGTTACGATCTCGAATCCGCATTGACTCTTGTGTACATATAAGTACAGACCTCGATATTCGGCGCTTCAGATTTTCTTTGCTTCGTGATGAAGTAGAGGGTAGGGGAGGGAGAAGAAGAGAAAATCTATGGGCTTGATGCCTCGTATATTATGAGATTCATTCATGTCGAGATATAGGTATATGTATATATGCCAAAAAGAATAAGATAAATTCGTAACGCGAATATGTCTGGTGATATTTGCTGTGAAAATTGAATTTCTGACCTGAAGCTATTGGAACAGAAAGAAAAAAAAAATTGACGGTCGAACTGTAGGTCGACATCTATCATTGTTTAATTTCGGAAAAGAAGTTTTGGTAAAAAGAAGAGAAAAAAAAGGGAGAATTGTTTTTGTGTCAGAGAGAAGAGAATATTCGAATTAAAATCGCATTTGATAAAATATATGTCGGAGGGGGATAAATTATTCATTATGGCAGACAGTCGTTGTGTTCAGCAAAAAAAAAGAAAAAGGAAAGAAAGAGAAAAAAAAGAGTTGGAGAAGAAAAAAGTTTGGAATACGTGTCTTGAAATAGGTTGAAGAAAATCTTAAAGCAGAAAGATGGAAAAAAAGAGAGTAAAAAAAAATTTTTTTTTTCTTTCTTCACCTCCTTAGCCTTTTGTTATTTATAACTGGCTCTTTTCTTTGAGGAGCATATAAACAGCAAGAGTATCTCGTAACTGACGAGAAAAGTGTCAAGATTCAAGAATCTTCTAATAGGCAGAAATTTAAAAAAAAAAGAAGGGACTTTATAACAAAAAGATTTTCAGTCTCTCTCTCTCTCTTTTTACACAAACAAAGAGAGAAAAAAAAGTAATTTTTTTTCTTAATTTTCCACCGCCCTTCATTTCAAAGTTAAATCTTTCACAGCATTTTCAATATGCTTTTCCTATTTTCAACGTGCGCTACTTTTTTCTTTTTTTTACCTCTTTGCACGCCATATAAGCAGTAAAACTCTTAGTTACAAACACTTTGTAAAAAAACTCTGCGTTTTTTTACTTATTTACTCTCTTTATTGCTGCATATAAAAAAAAGCTAGAAAATCGTAAAACTTGGATTTGTACAAAATCTTTAATAAGTGACGTTTCTCTTTCTTTCTCTCTCTCTCTCTCGCAATGCATTACTAATACTGCTTTTATATTATATATAACAAGGCAAGGACAAAAACAAATTTTTTTTACGTTTACTTTGTTCAAAGATATATTATTATCAGACAGACTTGTAGGTATAATATACTTTCCCTTGAAAAAAAAAGAAGGATAGTAGACATATAGAAAGCTTGCAGTCTGCTGCTTGAAATAGTAATTAAATTCATTACGACGGAATTGAATGCGTATATATATATACCAGACTCTCTTTCTCTCTTTCGGCATTATTTATTTCGAGGAACGAGAATGATACATTGACCATTAAAACTTGATAAAATAATTCTGCGAGGGAAGCGAATGATGAAATATACATCAAGGTTCATTTATTCAAGCTAAATCGCTATAATTTAATCTTTAAATATTTAAAATTAAAAAAAAAAGTAGTGTTAACTTTTTCATTTGCTAGTAGCAGCCTTTAAATATAATTCGTCGAGCTTTTATTCTTTTGCTTCTGCAATATAATTTATTTAAAAACGAAAGAAAACAAAGCTCTTACAATTAGTTATCGATAAATTTAACAATCAATATTACTTTCACATATTAATGTAAATCATTGATTGAAATAATTATAATCAACAAACAAGGAAAATTTTGTGCTTGGTTTTATCGTGTTTAAAATTCAACCTTGTAATAGCCTAGTTCATAATATTGAATGGAAACATTTGCTATGTATGTGTCCTAATTAACTCAAATCACGTCACAGCTATAGTGTCTTTTACAATTAAGCAATACATCATGCAAGCACAGCGTATCTTTCCCTATGGAATCTAAATAAAAGCTGTTAAACGAAAGATGGAAATTAAAAAAAAAAGTTAAATAATTACTTTCCAAATCCCCAAGCTGAATTGTATTAATTCGAGGAAAAAAACGCCTACATTTAATAATTTATATTTATTCAAAAAAGCTCCCGGGAGCTTTCCTCGCGCCTTCGCACATATACACTTATAAATTCATGTTCAAACTTATCTACGAATAAAGGTGCATCCAAGTATCTGTATAAGTAAAAATACGTATAACCAGCTGTTATGTGGTTCAAAAAATAATTAAAATCAATTATAAATTACATTTTCGTACCAGAATTTTTCTTAGGACATACAATTACAGAAAAAAATTGCATGCACACTATACAATCAATGAGATACACTTTCACACACTACTTTTTCATTCCCATATAAACCTGATTTTTCTATTGAACAAAAAAAGGACCTAAGGAAAGTATCGAATAAGGCTACGTAGCTGTAGTACAGTATGAGACCATGAAATATAATTTTTTTTTTATCCAGCATAGCGTAGCCCGATCGATTTATATCACCGAGATATACTAGCATCCACTCACTCATACATCACATGTGTTTACTTGCACGAAACAATAAAGCAGCCTCCCCTAACCATATAAATAATGAAGCTCAACAGTAGCCGGCAAGTATATACGGCTACGGCTCATAGTCCAGACATGCTCGGTTACACTCAGCACTGAAACTCCCCCATTTACAATTACACCTCCAATGACCCAATTTCTTTCGGCTCTCTCTCTCTATCCTATACTCGCGCCCGCTTTTTTTTTTCTTTATAATACGCTAACGGTTCAGCAGCCACGGCTATATTCTATGCCATTGTTTCTTCGCGCTAATTATGCTAATTGAGTCGAGTCCTAGCTTTTTACGTGGACCCGCATTAAAAAAAAAAAAAAAAAAACGAGAAATTCCTACGCGCCCGTTATATGATAAAGTAAGCTCTCTTGTGCTTGCGACCTCTGACCCCCCCCCCCCAACTGTCTATCCTTCTTTATCCATTTTTTTAGGAAAAATCTCTTCAAATTTTTGCTTTTTTTTACCATTCCGTCACTCTTTGGTACTTTGAATAAAGTTTTTCTTTTTTTTTTCATCTCTTATTCTTGAAACATCGTCGAGGTATAACACAATGAAGATTATCATTTATTATTACAGCCACAGCACGGAATCTTATTCTCTTATTTTACAAATTTTGCTCAACGCCCTTTTATCTTATATTTCATTGTGTATTTGTACCTTTATAAAAGGTACATTCATATATACCGGGGCGGTTCGAAAATGTATGGAGAAAGCTCGAGAGCTGTCTATCATATAGGCATGTTTGACGACTTGACGCAAAAGCTCTGATGGGTCAGAGGGGCGTATATACAATACACCGGCTTGCAGCTCGATGCTTCTCTCATGCTCGTATCCACGAATATAAAATATGTCTACGTTGGTATAGCACTTGGTATATAGCATACCGCGTTAAATTAGCTGGAACGTCAAATATTTCATGAGACGCTCCACTTGAACCGCTTGTAATTCTTTTTTTTTATTTTTAGTTTTTTTTTTCTTTCATTTTTGAGCTGTTTGATGGGTTGGCTTTGTTCGTTGGATAAACAAGTCGCGAAAGAGTTTATGCGCTGAAAAGATTATTACGCGATCAGAGGTGGGTAGGTTGAGCTTTGTTCGGGAAAGAGATATTGTTAGGTGTATATGGGTTGCATTTGAAAGGAGACCTTCACTGTGTTTGAGCTTGGAAATATTTATTTTGATGATATAAGGTATTACGCTTGAGTAATTGTCTTGATTTATTTTTTTTTTTTTTATGTGGAGTATAAGGTCTTCTTCCTTTTTTTTTTATTTTACATTTGTCGATATATTTTAAATTAAATAAATTAAAGGGTTTAATTAAAGTTTTAGCGCGTTATTTTATTAATGCATATTATTGGCTTTCAATAAAGTGAAAGATTTCAAAATATTTTGATTTAAAATTTATGAACTTTAAAAAGCGTAATGGATTTTTTTTTTGTTGAATGAAAAAAAAGGAGAAAAAAAATTTCATAAAGTTTAAAAACTATTTGCTTCATTATATTTCGTGCGATATTGTGTATGTAAAGAAAATGAAAATAATATGAGAAAGTCGATATAAAGCTTAACTCTACGTGTACTCTACACTTACACGATATTACCGATGGTCTTTTGCTTTTATTGTAATTAAATGATTGCGCGTAAAAATAAGCCGCTAAATAGTATTAAATGACATTAGCTTTTTTAAAAAGTAATTGAATTGCAGGATTATACAGCAAATCTAGTAAATATAATTTCTGATGTACATATTATTTATTATTACTTTTCTAATCAAAACAAAAAATTTAATAATATAGTTCAAATTGTATGCCTTATTTGATCTTACAATATTTATCAAATAAAATAAAATTTGACAAATATTTGTTTTAATTTTGATAATATTTATTCGTGTTCATAAAAAGAGTTGTATTTAATAAAAAAATATAAAAAAAAAAAAATTCTCAAAGTATTTGTCGAAATAAAATATAGTTATGTATACATCATCTAAATTTCAAAATAGTAATTTTTCACTTGATACAAAGTAGCCAAGAAACACGATTAAGCAAACAATTGTCAAATTCAATATATCACACACTTTCACACTGTAAACCCACGAAAAAAGTACGTCAAAAACAGTAACATTGCTCTTTCGGCCTAAACCTTTGACCCTGTAACGCAAGATTAAAAAAAAAAGGAAGAAAAAAAGAAGAAATAAAGCTTCCGTCGATAGGCTCCAAAAGTATTTGCCTCTCTTTATTTGTCCCTCCTTTTCAAGCGGGCCGTCGTCGCCTATATGCCGCGAGCTTGAACGGAAATTGTGCAAGCGGCGACGGTGGAACTCGGCCTGTAGCTCCGACCACCTGATCCGTTCTCCCTTTCTCTCGATTTCCGCGACCTGAGGTAGTTTCGAGGGTATAAGAGGAGAAAGAGGAGAATAGTGGGTTATCCATTTGCCCTCTGACCTGAATACCAGACCGTATCAGAGGTCAATATTACAAGGGGTGAGAGGGATATAGCAGGGTAAGGAAAGAAAGGGGGACCTCGAAATATAATAGGTCTATTTCGTAGGTGCGTTGAGCTATTGGATGTTTTACGAGTCCTATTCCACAATATTTTCTTTTTTTTTTCTCTCTCTTTCTTTCTCTTTTTTCTTTTCTTTTTCTGTCTTTTTCTTATATGTATGACTGTGTCAAACCAATATCATTCATGTGTAAAAATAATAACCAGTGATTGTCTTGTTTGTCTATTCTTTATTCAGATTTTTTTTTATTTTATCTATCTTTACAAAATCGTATCATTCGTCATGTAATAAAAAATAAAAAAAAAAAAGGTAAAAAGAAAAAAAAAATACAAAAAGCAAGACATATGAGAGATAACCGATATGTATACCTATAAATATAAACTACCGACCTTTTTCTCTCGCTCTCTTTTACTCTCTTGTACCGATGTTCAATCGAAACGAAACAACGATATGTTGGTATTGAGGCCGAAAGTCAATCAACCGCGACCACAAGAATCAAGCAGAGAGAGGGAGAGAGAGAGACTGGATACTAGCAGTATAGAGTAGAAGTATATATACGAAGGGATTGTAGCAGAATAGCAGCAGATGGCAAAACTAGCTTATAACGTATACATGTAACGCGATGATTGAAATCATTTTGAAAAGCTCGGCGAGTGAGGCAGGAGAGCAAAAAAAAGGGAAGGGGAGTAGGGAGGAATAGAATTCTTGAGCAGACTAGCGTGTGTGCGGAATCTGGTTTTAGAGCAGCAGCATATAGATGTTCGATCGATCGATCGATCGATCAATCGATATACCTACATATATGTATATGTAAGCTATATCTTCTTCTCTTTCTCTCTCTCTCTCTCTCTCTCTCTCTCTCTTTCTCCTCTCCCGCACCCCTTAATCTAAACGATGCAATTTATCTCGTTTCTCCTGTCGTCGCGAAATACGATGGCATTGTCGGTGGGAGCTTACGTATATTGATAAATGACGCCGCACTACGATCAGCGTGTATTATTCCGATTGCTTGGGAATAAATAAAAAAATAAATAATCAAAAAGAAATCGGGATTAACTAATTGTCTCGTTGTTGACTTCGCGAATCTGATACTATTATTGTTATTGTTATTATTATTATTATCATTATTACAGTAATTATTATTATTTTTTTTATTTATTAATACTCGTGAAATTGTTTGTTTGAAATCCAATCATTGCATGCTTAATTGAATGAAATTATTGGGTTACATTCTAGTAACAGCTGATTGAATTTGAGTATAATGTTTAAAAGCTTTTGTTGATTATAAAATTAATATCACTTTCCAACAACGAAAATAATTTTTTTAACAACGAGCCAGAAGTAATCAAGACATTTGGAAAGAGTACTAATAAGAAAAAGCATAAAACAAAAATGAAAAAAAACCATACTATCGAGTGCAAAAGGTGTTTACGCGTTGTGCAAGAGTTTTTAAAATAAAAATTAGTGGAAGTCGTTGAGAAGAAGAAATTATCGCATAAAACATATATAAAGTATATATCGCACACTCGCTGGCATCTCGTACAAAGCTTATAATACTTTTTTTTCGCTTTTCTTTGCCTTATGTTCCCACATCAAGTCGTAACAGAAATGTAGGTGAGAAGAGAGAGGGGGAAAGGTATTAAGAAAAAAAGAAAAACTTGGCAGTAAAAGCAAGCTGGTCAGTCGAAAAGTGAGATCTGAAAGGATTGAGAATAAAAAATAGTAAAATTAGCAATGTATAAATACCTATTTCCTTTGAATAACGTTATCTAAGGTAGATACGTGTAACTTACACGACAAGCAAATTTAACTATAGTTGATAGTATAGATAAATTACCAATCAAATTTTATCATTATAATTAGCTTTTCAATCGGTCTTCGAGATTGAATAATTATTGTATGCAAAAGTGTCAATTACATGTCCCTTAGTCCCTTTCGACTGCCCAGAATATTATCACTAAAGGTCGAGAGATGATATATTTTAACGTGGAGAATTAATTTAATGTCATACCTTACATGACATCTTAAAAAAAAGAGTTGTATACCCTGAGATTATAGACGATCTTTTTGTAAATATATATAATACCTACCTGTAATTGTATATTTTGTAAATATATAACCAATAACAGGCTGTGCATGTGACGCTGATTACTTAATTTGTCCCAGTTGCATGGTAAGACTCTTTGTATTTATGATCTCTTGGGTGGTAGGATGGACGAATTAAAAAAAATTTAATAAATAAAAAAATCCATTTTTTACTGTTCATCGATAAATTATAGTTCTCGGGAATGTTAACTTTTCTTCCTTCTTTTTTTTCTATTTTTTTTTTAACGATTTAGTATGCAAACTATTTTAACGGTATATTAGATAGGCTGATTAAACTTTCTTTATTGACTTTATTATACGTAGCTGAAAAAATACGAGATTCATAAAGAATGAAAAGAAAAAAAAAAATGGTTGGGTAGAAAAAAAAAAAATAATAAAGATTCCAAAGGACTTTAGCTTCGAATCTCAAAACATCGAGCAGTCTATAAAAATTCTCTACGACCTTTCTCTCGTAAGACCTTAATTTAATAATTGAAATAAAGATAAAAAAAAAAGAAAAAAAAAACTAAATTTCTTTTTGTTGCGGTGGTGAAACGAATCAGTCATAAAAACAAGCAAGTTTTAGCCAGAGGACGTTTCTCGTATTGTTAAAGAATTGGTTCAGTGTCAGATGTCGTCTGACCCTCGCACACCCACATAATGTACATACACACACTATATATACATTTTACCGTTGTCTAGCATCATCGTTTATTCAGGCGTTTTCTAAAATAAGCCTTGACATAATATAACTTATCGCCAACGAGTAACTGAAATTGAAATAAAAAAAAAAAAATAAATAAAATAAAAAGACAGCCACCTATATAGTGTGTCGTTCGTTATAATACCTCATCCTCTCCTCTTTCTTCTTCTTCTCTATACATTCCTATATACATTCACATACATGCATATATAAAAAGCGACATTTCAAATATTCACACCACGCTTATTCACAAATATATATGACCGCAGCTTATAAACCCGAGAGATAAAAAAGAATTCGAACGCTCTCGAGCCGCAGCAGCAATGAACATTTTTTATTTCGACCCTCCAAAATTTCTTCGAAGCTCCTCCATACATACACATATATTCTTTCTCTGTCTCTCTCTCTCTCTCTCTCTCTTTATCCGCATATCTAAAAATTTTAATTAAAGCTACACTGACCCTTCTATAGTTTCACACCGCATACGCGACGGAATTCAACCAAGCCAAAAAAAAAAAAAATAGCGAAGCTTATATAGGGCAATATTGCAAATTCCTGTGCGCACGCGAGACAGAGAGTGGGTAGAGGGAGAGAGAGAGAGAGAGAAAGAAACATCGTGGTGTGTATATAGCAGCAGTACCCGATTTTTCGTCGGTTCATTAAGCGAAATAATTACTCCCGGGGATAAATAAACTTTGGCTTTCTATTTCTTTCTTTCTTTCTTTCTCTCTGGCGTCGTAAAGCGCTAAAAGCTACTACTGCAATTTCGCAAAAGTAGCCAAGAGAAAAATAAAGAGAGAGAGAGAGAGAAAGAGAAAGATTGCCCAATTTCAAGCTCTATTTCGGCCAACCGCTTTGGCCACTTACTACAAAACAATAAGAAGAGGATCAAGAAGAAGAAGATGAAGACGAAGAAGGAAAGCGCTGTTAGGAGGAAGGGAATAAAAGAAAAAGAAGACTAAGAAAGAGTTAGCCTAGTCCAGCTTGAAAAATAAAGTTTCTAAAAATGCCAAATTGAAAAAGTCTCTTTTCCTCTTTCTCTCTCTCCTCTAAAAGCTTTTTCTTTCTCTTAAATCTCCTCGCATCATTCAGTTTATAACTCGTAACCTTATACTCCTACTATACCTATACCTACCCAGTAACCCATACTCCTAAAAAAATTTTACTCGTAATCCCTCATCAAATCTCGTACTCTCATTGTCGTAGACAATCAATGGGCATATAACGTACGCGTTGTTAACTTTTTTCCTCTTCTCCTCTCTCGTACTGTACTCGAAGTAGATAACTCGAGTGTGCAGAGAGTGAAGTAGCGCTATGCTGCAGCGAGAGTAGAAAGAGGTAGAAAAACGTTAACTAGTATAGGTATATAGGTAGTACATAATATAGGCATAGGCGCACTGTAGGAGGGGGAGGAGGGAGGAAGCTGTACGTCGATAAATTGTACTTAATAAAGTGCACTTGAAAGAGAGAGAGAGAGAGAGAGAGAGAGCCACGCGAATACAAAGGGTGTGCTGCCGACGACCGGCTGCTGCTACTATACCACAACTACTGCTGCTGCTGCGCACTGTACGGAAGAAAGAAAGAGAGAGAGCTTTTATAATAGATAATCTATGTACTTCTACAGTTTAGTAGAGTATGGTTATTGTGGGATAACATAGTTATATGATATAATCATATCTAATCAAAGTATAATCGAAGATTACGCGGGGAGAGAAAAGCCGTGAGATGCGGTAAGCGATCGATCGTGTATCTAATCGCATGTATTCACTCATACACCCCTTACACCAACTTCCATCTTACCTCCTTTATATTTTATTATTATTTGTGCTTGCTGCACTTCGTCATTCACTTCTTTTAATTCTTACACTTAATCTGCAGCAACAGCAGATAAATTTCTGTCCTTGATCTCTTGAATTTCTTGCAGAGATTTATGGGAAAGTTTATTGATACTATTAACTATATATTTTAGTTTCAAATATTCCCTCTCCTATTCAGCTTACGTAAATCATATTTTAAATGTAGATTATTAAAAATTTCGTCGTTCTGATTATTATGATTATGATTGCGATGATATCTGTGGAGGTAAGGGTCGTTGCGTGTTTATGGATCTCTCTAATGTATTCCCAACATCTACCCTCGTATCTCGAATATTATTATCTGTTTTTTAACACTATATTTTAAGTGAAATGTGTCGACGTATAGGAATTTCATAAAAAATAAATCTTGATATACGTATATATCAGCTATTACCTATACATATGTATAAGCTCTTTGATATTATTGCGTGTGAGAGAAAGAAGGAAATTCTAGAAGATTTGTATGCTCTTTCACGTGCGGTGTTGAGAATGCGGCTGCTTACTGCTGTTGTTTTCCTCTTATCGATCCATCAGATGATTTATTTCTCTCGAAAACGAGTGTGTATCAATTATCCGACACAAAAAAGAAATTTTTTTTTCTTTTCTTTTTTTTTTTGTTAAATATTAAAAGATGAGAGAAAGAGAAAGATGCGCTATCTTATAAGACGAGACTTTCGCGAGCACAATAGGCTCTTTCCTTTCCCTCTTCAAGTTGGACAAAAGTTGCTCTTTAACCAAGACAATGAAAAATCGTAAGAGCGTCGTCTCTATATCTTTTCGTGCTTGGATTTACTATAAGGGGGGAGGGGAGGAGAAAGATTTCTGGTAAATAATATGATGCTGAAGTATAGAATAGGACAGGATGGTTTTGCTCGTTGCTTGCTGTGTGGAGGGTTTATTCCGAGCTGGATATAATCTCCTTTCTCTCTCTCTCTCTCTCTCTCTCTCTCTCTCTCTCTCTCTCTCTCTCTCTCTCTCTCTCTCTCTCGACTATTTATAACGGGACGGCTAATCGACGCTGATGATAAGAGGCTGGGATGACAAGTGGCGCGTAAAAGATATAGCTCATTCTTTTATTTTTTCTTCTTCTATTTTTTCTCTATCATGTTTATTTTTTTTCTATTTATTATTATTATTCGTATTTTGTTTTTTATGAAATAAAAATGAAGAAAATTATGATATTGAATTTATTTTGAATTGTATTATGCAAATAAAAAAGTAAAATATATTCTGCAAAAGATAATTACATAAGTCTTGATGTTTACGCGAATTTAAATTTGTAGCGTTTAGAAAGTGGTCGAAAAACAATGTAATACGTTTTTTACACGTAACGGCCAACTGACGAGACTATTTTATTACGATTTGAAGCTTGACTGATGGAAAGCAATTTTAAAGTGAAATTGGATGTTCCGTCATATTTTCGGTGACTTATTAAAGCAGTCGCAGTTTCAATTTTGTTTTTTTTGTTTTTTTATTTTTTGTCAAGAGAAAAATTGGACAAGCCGTGGGTATTATGATTGCACAATAATATATGGCCAGATTATAAATTCTTCAAAGGTTCGTTTGTTAGGAGAAAAAGAGAACAGAGACAAATAGTTGCAAGCAGATTTTTTTTTTGCATACTTTTAATTGGGGACTTTTTTTTTGGAGGCTATAAAAATCCTCGGTGACGTGCTTTGTTAACCAAAATGACGCGTAATTATTTTTTCAGCTTATACAAATGCCATAACATCCTTGCAACTTTTATACGTATAAAAAAAAATTATACCGACAAAATATCACTTTTTCTTTTTGATTTTTTTTTCTTTAACATTTCGTCATTTGTTTACTTTAATATACGTTTAAAATTACGACGATACACTGAGAAATACATAAATTTTAACACGTGTTTGTAAATACAACTCAATTATATATACATACTTCACTTAGGGAAAAAGCTTAACATTAAACATACAAGCAAGACAAGCAAGAGGAGTGGGGGGAAGGATATGTAATCGTTGAATATTCAAAATTCGAGTAAATTAAGAGTCAATATGTATCGATCCTATCCGCGCGTGATTTTACAATTCGTTTAGCAAGCATTATATAACCATCATCATAAACTTTGTTTCAAATTATATATTTATATAGTTTCTCTCTTGGCTATATAAACCTACATGTAACCTATTTTCATAATGGACCTATCCTGATAGGCTTACATTTACTATTAAAAGAGAGAGAGGGAGACAGAATTTGCCAAGCTTTTCGATCGACAGCTTCATTATCCTCGAAATTATGATTAACAACGCTTAGTGGCACCGGACATACTTTGTAAATAATTAATGATCACTATATATATATGTATACAGATAGCACAATATATATAGTTGACCAGGTGCTAACATAAAATATTAGCCTAACAATCACACGTTTCTCCCCTCTTCTTCTTCTTCTTCTTCTTCTCTTCTCATATAATACTGTGTATATATAAAGCTATACGCCGAGAGTTGAAATCGCTTCCCTCTTTTCGACGCGCTTAATTTTCCGGCAAATTGATAGGTCGTTGGTGAAATATACATACATACATAAACATAGTCTTTTGTATGATGGAAAATACATAGACGCACACGTGTGCTGTGTTGATGGAACAAAAAAAAAAAAAATACAGAGCTTTGAGGGATGCGTAAATCAAAGTGGTCTACTCTCTCTTGCTATCCTGGTTGATGCTAAAAATTCAGTCAATTTTCATTCTTTAATAGGACTAAAGCCATTTGATTTTTAAAATCTATTTGATAGATGCGTATGTAGGTATCTCTTGTTTTTTTAATCGAAAGCTCTGAAATAATAGAGCTTACAGTATATCAGGTAATTGGTTCGTTGGATATACATATCCTGCATAGTGTAAAAGATTTTCTGTGCTTTTTACTTCTTTATTTTTCGGGATTATTTCTCTTTCTTTCTTACAACACACTTTCTGAAAAAAAAAGATCAAGGTAGAAAAGGCCATACTACTCTTGATCAGATAGTAAAAATAAGGGGATAGAGAAAAAACAAATATAATCGAATTGAGAGCTTTATGGGATAAATAGTAGAAAAAGAGAAAGTGAGAGGAAGAGATGAATAAAAAGAGCTGGTTAGCTGGATAAACAGGAAAAAGCCATTATTAGAAAAGTTGAGTGTGTGTTCTTGTTGTATATATAATATATGTCGCACGTGCGCGAAAAAGTAACACCTAATCAGCATTGGTGGTTCATAAAGGGCTCATGGCGAGAGGTGGGATATAAAGAGAAAAATAAACTCTAACGCGCGATTAAGCGTAACGAAAGAGAGAGAGAGAGAGAGAGAGAGAGAGAGAGAGAGACCACAAGAGACATAAATGGGAAAAATATATGTGTATATGTATATATAAGTATATATAGAGCGTGAGAAAAGAGACCTACATGTATCCGGAAAAGGGATGATTAAAAAAACGCGAGAAGCTCAGCAGTAAGTATAGGCTAAGGTGCGGATATTCATACACATACACACACTTGCGCGCATAATACACGCGATGCGGATAGGTGACAAAGAATATATATATAAAGTTACCGAGCAAAGTAAAAAAAGATTTGCCATGTGCCCCGTGTTCGCGCGCGAGTGCAGGGACGTGAAAAAACGGACTGTTTTATAATTATATGTGTGTGTGTATGGGTTATGGCAGCTGATGAGAAGGAGATAATATAACGAAAGGGGTGGAGTAGGGGAAGAAGGTGGTTTTGTATATTCGCGGTAAGTCATCGATATTTCGCGTATATGTTTTAACGACAAACTTATATATAGGTAGGTGTAAGAGAGCCTATATACAGGCAGCTGTAAGAACAAGAGGAAAAGAGTTAAAAAGAAAAAGAAAGAGAAAACTGTTTATTGATAATTATAACAATAACAATAACAACAACAACAACATCGAAGTCTCGGGATAGCTTTAGAAATTTATTTTTAAACAGCCAAGCAACCAACCAACCACTCTCTGTCTTACTCTTTCTCTCTCTTTTACTATATTTCTCTCAGCAGCAGCAGCAGTAGCGTTGAGCGACCGATCGTTTTCTCCTTATCTGAGAGAGCCGTTGCTCTCATCGTCGTCGTCGTCGTCGTCCCCCGTTCTATACCTATATGTAGCATAGCACGACGGCCTCCTCTATATACTTCCCCGTCGTATAAGCGTATACTATATACTTTCTCTCTTTTGCTCTCCCAACATTTCTCTCTTCCTTCCTTGCCGTCGCTGACCCAATTTTCCCCTTGCATCGTCGGGGGGTTGAAACGAGTGTGTGCGCGCGCGCAAGAGCGGGAGTGACTACGACGACGAGTAAGCTTGGTATATGGCTATACGACTACGACGACGACGATCATGATGAGGGTAAAGAGAGAGAGAAAGAGAGAGTAAGGGAAAAGAAAAAAAAAGAGAGAGAAAGGGAAGCTGCACGGAAGCTAGAGTTGGACATGAGACTTTGCTACTGTTACTGCTGTTGTTGCTGCTGCTATTGCGAGAGAGAGAGAGAGAGAGAGAGAGAGAGAGAGAGAGAGAGAGAGAGAGAGAAAGAGAAAGAAAGAGCAAATTCTGGATGCTACGGGCCGAGAAAAGGGACGAGAGGAATCTGGGATTTTTCGCTTGTCGAGAGGAGGATGCGACTGAGGAGGAGGGAGGGAGTAAGAATGAAAAGAGTGACTGGAAAAGAGCCCGAGGCTTATGATGCATATACCTTGATGTATATAGGTATCCTATATACATATTACACCAATGAAGCTTTCTTATTGCTTTTTTTCAAACAACTAATTATGAATAGATTAAGTTTTTTATGGGGTCAACAAATAAAGATCTAATATAGATAATACCACGACATGGGATCGATGTACATATATACTTATACGTATAGAAGTTGGCTTAATTTGTTGTTAATGCGCGGCTATATAGTTATGCTATATACCAAAGTTTGAGAATAACGTTTTGGAGATTTTAATAGCTTTACTCGTGGGGGAAGATTATTATTATTAATTATTCATTTAATTTATAGAAGGACGAAAGGTAGATTTGGGGAGTAGGGAGGATAATAATCAAAGTTTAGATTTTATAATTAATATCAAGTTGTAGATTGTATTATTATAGATGATTTTGTTTATTAAAGGATTAAAAGGATTTGGGAAAAGTAAATTTAACTAATTTATATCGTCATAAACAACATTAATTATTATCAAACAAAACTATCAATCATTATTTAAAAAGAAAATAAATGAATAAGAAAAGATAAAATAGAAAAAAAAGAGAAGAAAAATAATGTATTTTTCTAATTTTTTTTGGCGTTTTATTTAGTTAACACACTTACAATTAACTTTTAGACGAGCTAAAAGGATCTTGAAATTGTTAGAAATCACGCGACGTTCCTTATATCTTCCTTCTCTTTCTACCTTCCAAATTACACCAGCGAACAAATTACATTGCAGGGCGAGTATACGCTTTTAGGAGAGTGTATATGTGAGTGAGTGAGAGAGAAAGAAAGGGTTAAAATTAAGCTGATTAGGATTCTCCGCCCACGCTTCTAAGTAGCTTTTTTTTTATCTTTCTCTCTTTCATTCTTTTTTTTTCTTTATTTATATTTTTCTCTTGAGATCGTTTCCGAAATAGACTTGTTTCTTCGCTTCCCTTCTTTCTAAGCTCTCTTCTCTAGCCTTTTTAAAATGAGGTTTGCAAGAAAAAATGAGTGTGCATGTGAGAAAGAAAGAGATAGAAAGAGGGTCTTGACTGTAAAAAAAAAGAAAAAAAGAAGCTAATAAAAACGTGTACTCGGAAAAAAGCCAAGCAGGAAAAGCTTCCTTGTGCCACACAGAAGAAGTATAGGGATGAGAAGTAAAAAGAGAGGACAGTGCGCGCATGTTTTGTGTACGCTAAACTGGGAGAGTGAAAGAGTGAGTGAGAGAGAGAGAGAGAGAGAGAGAGAGAGAGAGAGAGAGAGTGAGGAGTTTGGTACTTTTTTCTTTTCTCGCGGATTAACGAGTAAACCACCTCGAATTTTATATATACCTATTTCTATAGTCGCGTATATTTAGTCGAGAAGGAAGTAGCTATATACAGAGATGCCAAAGCCTCTAGCAAGTCTGAGAGATACCGAGCCGGAAAATCGTTTCTACGATTTTTGTGTGCTGGATTTTTTTTTCTTCTTCTTCTTCTTTTTTTTTCTCGAGTCAAAAGAAAAAAAAGTCGCCCTTTCCTTCCTGCTTTCCGTGAAACTATTTTTCCAGTTTATTTATTCAAAAGGGTAGATACGGATGTTCGACACAGACCCATACATATACACACATACATGTATATGTTGTGTTGGCATATGGGCTTCTTGTACTTTTGGCTTTGACAGGAAGAAGAAGAAAACTCGTTCGTTTTCGTCCTTCTTAACCTTTGGGAAATCGAGTGTATGAACTTTCGAAACGGAGCATAAAATTAGTTATAAAAAAAAAGAAAAAAAAATTATTAAATTTTTTATTAAATATTTTATTGTTATACGTAGTTGTATGTGTTATATTGTCTGTTTTTTTCCACAATTTGTTTTTAGCTCACAAAACTAAAATTGAGGTTGACGATAGGCAAAGGTGGTATAAAAAAAATTCTATAAAAGAGGAGAGGTAAGGGGAGTAGGTAGGGTAAAACAGACAAAAACTTAAGCGTATTGTCAACAATATTTCAAAGCGAGCTTGGAAAACAAAAATTTTTTAACCAAAGTCTCTTTATGTTAGGCGTCTGCTAGACACACATACGTAAACTTGAAAGAAAAAAAAAAAGAGAAAGAGAATCAAGTAAAAAAGTTGCACTGCAAAATCGAGAGCGAGCGAGCGAGAGAAAAAGAAACCTGCTGAAGAGAGAAATGATTCAGTCGGTGTGTGAAAGAGAGCACGGACAAGTCTGTGGAGGAAGAAGTGGTGAGGAGAGGCAAAGGAGGAGGAGGAGGAAGAGATGAGATTGAGCGTCAGCGGTCGCGACGATGCAACTCCCGCATACCTAGTATAGCAAGAGCCGCTGAGAGATTTCACGTTTTCGGCTTTAAAAGATATACCCACCGCGGCACAGCAGCAAGTAACCTCGGCGTTGGCGGTGACTGAGACGACTACGACGCGATTCTACAACTACCTACTGCTCTATACAGTAGACTGCTTCTTGAAACTTAGCCTCCGGTATAACGCGGCCTTGTGGTCTCCCACTCCCCCTCACTCCACCTTCTTCTTTCCTTTTTCTTTTTTTTTTTCTACCAAACTACCACCCGCTCTCTTCGGTCTTTATTCGCGCTCTTTCTCCGCCCCCGCAAAAGCGCTGCAAGCATCACTACAACTCCCCTCTCTCTTTCGTATATTATATATATTCACTTCAAACCTCATCTACCTACGACACTATACCTCAACGTCTTCTGTGTATTTTTCTTTTTCTTTTTTATTTTGCAAAAAATACGTATATATAAGTATATAGATAGAAAACTAAAAACGCGCGTGGGCTGATGTCACACCACCACCACCACTACCAGCCTACCTCATCACCTCTCTTGAGCCTTCTTTAAACGCGTCTTCTACTTCCTTCTCCAACAACGTCAACGTCTTTTTATACTCCTCCTTTCCCTCCTCCTACTCGCTCTCTTTTTTTTTACTTCCTTGAGGATAAACAGTGTTTTTCTTTACCGCAACGCGCACGTTTTTTCTCACTCTCTCTCTCTCTCTCTCTCTCTCTCTCTCTCTCTCTCTCTTTTAATACCCCCGAGCTTGTCTGGATAATCGGAAAAATTCTCCAATAACGCCCCCGCTATTGAGGTAGAGAGAAGCGGTTAATTATAAGAGAAAAAAAAAATATGAGTAAAAAGAAAGAAAAAAAGAAAAAAAATAGGCTGGAAACGGAAGAAGATGCGCTGGAGGCATATTGGGACTAGCTTTCAGCTTACGCTCTTAAATAATTTTGCAAACGATGCACGTGAAAAAAAAAAAATAAAATAAAAATTTTCTGCGGGGGCTGAGATAATATTTTTCGTTTTCATTTTCTTTCAATTTTTTTGTTTCTGTCTCGTTATTTTATTTTAATTTTATTTATTTTTTATTTTTACATGGCTCTAGATAGCAAAGTCTGAAAATGCTAATAATCTGTATTATCAGCAGGCTGATTTGCTTCGAATGAGAAAACCAGCTTGTATGTATGTATGTGTGTATATAACGCTAAATTACTAAAAGTTTTAAACTGTTGACTCCTCGTTGATTTATAATGTTCTTCAATCTCATTTGCAATTCCAATATATGCAGGTGGAGTATAATATAGGAAGAATACACTTTGCAGTTCGTTTTGAGAAAAAAAAAAGAAGAAAAAAAACAGAATAAAAAAAAAGAGAGAACGTTGGCATTGTATGCACTCGATGTTCTCTTTTTTTTCTCACTTTTTGAAAAAAGCATGAATTTATTATATATATATCGAGTTTGAAAAAAAAAAAAAAAAAAACGGTGATGACACGATTTTTCCTAAGGTGCATATATATACATTATTTTTGTAATATTCGGCCGATGAAGCCAGTGAGTTTTTCTCTTGAATGTTTTGATATGCATGAGAAACTGCATGGTTATAATAGATAGAGAGTAAAAAGAGTAGCGGTATATTAGATAAGAGCTTGGTAATCGATATTACTTTATGTATGTATCTGTGTATATGCTGGTTAGTTGTGTAGAGAGTAAACATTAGAACGTAGTAAAATATATACGATATATATACATATATGCAGCTTATTGTATTCATAAAACTTAAAAATTCAATATGCACGTTTCTTTTATTTTGCTATATCGTTTGAATTTATGGATTTTTATAATTTCTGCTTACTTTTTCAGGACGAGAAAAATCAGCTCCTCATCACGAATCTTTGGCTTAAGCTGGTGAGTTTTACATTATAAATAACTTTTTACCCCTTTTTTTTCAACTTTTTTATTAATATTTTGAAAATTTGAGAATCTACTTTATTCACCAGTTTTGAATACTTTGAAACAGATTAAAATTTTATTCAATACTATTTTATGAGCTTAATTTTTTTTTATTATTAATGAAACAATTCCTTTTCAAATCCAAATATTTCAAAAGTATTTAAAATTAAAAAAGAAAAAAAATTAAAATTTTCTAACTGCTTAAAAACGTCAGGCTACATAGAAAAGTAATTTAGAAAGTTTTAATATCCTGTGATAATGCATTGCTCTATATGCGTCAAGTAGTATAACTCCGAGTTATGTCAGACATATAATATTTGTTACATAATGTTAAGATTTATTTTAAAAAAGTATTACAAAATATTTTTATGAGTATCTTAAGATAATAAAAAATATAAGTTAAAAGTGTAAATATAAATAATCAACAGAAAAGATTCTTTTTAAAATTTATACGACTAATTACTTTTAAGAGCGTATTTATTAAAAAAAAATATATATCCATAAAAATTTTTTTAAACTAGAAAGTAAGCAGGTACATAAAATATTATAAAGCTGGCTCCCGTAAATTTTAGACACTGAAAAATAATTTAGCCGTTGTATTTTTTAATTGGGCTGGGTGAAATAAAAATTTTGTGATATTTTCTCTGAAATGAAACAAACATTGCAAGTAGAACATATTAAAAAAAAAAACGAACTAAGACATTTTTTTTCAAAGGGGAAAAAAATTCGTCGGTGAAAAGAGAAAATAAAAGGACAAACCAAAAAAAAAAAGAGATGATGTGAACGGATAGAAACAATAAAAGAATAGGAATGAACAAATACCATCAAATTCATATTGTAAATATTTTTTGCAATAAACCAAGGTATTATTGAAAAAAAAAAAATATGTTGGCTACATTCAAAAGTAAATTTGTGTCATTCGTACAAGTAATAACTTCTTGTTGTAACTTATTGTGTTACGTAATATATAATATAAATATATTTATTCCAATTAGTATAATTTTTTAAAATTAATATTTATTTAAACAATTAATTAATGCTGTTTTCAAATTCATGATTAACAATTTAAAAAGAAGCTCATGCTTGAACTCGAGCTAAAAACAATAATAATTGAAAAATTTCATATAAATTAATTTAAATTCAGTCTATTAAAAAATTATAAAATTATATTAAGTTTTTTTAGTCAATTTCGCTGATCTTTCCAAGTGTACAAAATTTAATAAGCTGGTTAGCCAGTCCTGTTATTGTAATTTATGTTTTAGCTTATTTTACGCAAAAATAAATATGTTTGTTCGTTCAAACAGAAGGCAAAGAACAACAAAACTCTTGATGTAAAATTAAGTAAAACAATCTATATAGCATTATAGGTATATATAATAACGGTAGATAAGAAAGGTATACCCATTTACAAGATTTAATCAAAAATTTAAAAATTAATATTGCAAAACAAAAAAAATTATAAACAAGAATTTTAACCTTATATTTATTGTTATATAAAGTTCCTTATCACGTATATTCTCACTAGAACAGATGCTCGCGCTGAAAAACCCATTTTCTTTAAAAAGAACAAAAAAACAAAAGATCTATAGTCAGAAGTAAGATCGCAGGAGTTGGAGGAAAAGTATAAGATTGCAGGATAAGATAAAGTATTAGAGAAAAGAAAAATACTCGATCCAAACGCAACAGCAGCAGCAAGAAAAGTATAAACGAGGCGCGAATTTTATCCCAAAATTTCAGCTGAGATAAGCGCGCGCGTGTAGTCCGCGACGATCAAGGAAGAGAAAGAGAGAGGGAGAGAGAGAATGCTTCGCGAGCTGCACGTGCAATCTACAAAGGAAAGGGGGAAAAGGGGAAGAGAAGAGCTACTCGCGTCCCAAGCACGTTCACGATGTCGCGAACCCGTAAAACTGCGCGTACGGGAATGCGACTATACCTCGGTGTGTGCCAGCAAAAGAGGGATGAGGATGAGGAGGAGAGAAAGAGGGATGTGCTTGCATTGCCTGCGGGAGCATGTGTGCTGCATCTATGTGTGCTAGTATACCTACTAGTAGAGCATCCGAGAATGGCTAGAGGAGGAGGAGGAGGTGGAGGAGGGGACGAGGGATGGGCCGCGATTAGGATTCCTCGAGTTCTCCGCAGCAGTAGCAGCAGCTGCAGCCACTGGGCGATGTAATCGAAATCGCTGGGATTCCCGATTGGGCGGGGAAGCGCGCACGCCGCGAGCACTGCTCTCTGTGCACGTCGTTCCTCTCTCTCTCTCTCTCTCTCTTTGCTGCTGAAAAATCGGGATACTGCTGCTGCTGTTAGGTGGCTATAGCGGTGGGAGGAAGGAGTTCCGGGCTTCTGGTAACGCTTGGAGTTATGGAGAGCGGAAATTTTTCTCTTTTCTCGTTTTTCTTGTTTTTTTTTCTTTCTTTTTTTTCTTTTTGCTCTGTGACTTTTTTTGTGTGCTTTTAGCTTTTCTTTTCTCGCTTTTTTTTCGATACGCCAAGCGGGACCAAGATGTGAAGCGGAAATTTTTCGAGGGAAACGCAGCGTCGGCAGGTCCGGGAATGATTTTGCTTTTGCTGGGAGTAGAAAAGCGTGACCTAATTAGAGAACGAAAATCGAAATGAGCTGGTGGGAGAGGGGTAGGTATATATAACGACGATTGAATTTCAGAGAGTTACTTTTTATCTTTTGTAAAAAAGACATTCGATTGGAGTTAAAGGAATTATTAAGTTCGAGAATTCATTTTATGATTTCTTTTGTTTTCTTTTTCTTTTTTTTTTTATTATTTTTAAGAAAAACTTTGCGCTTTTGAAAATTGAGAATTTAAAATATTTTGTCTATAAATAAGAATTTTCAATTAAATTTTGGAATTAAACGTTATTGAAACTAGGTCAAAAACAATAATGTGATCTTTAAATTTTACCAAATCTACTGTGTTATTTTACTTATAAAAATCTGATATTTTTGGTTTTTTTAACATTTTCTATATTTTGAAATGAAATATTACGTTTATTAAAAACTTAATTAATCAGTACAAAACAAAAAATTTTAGAAATAAAATAAAATTTTAAATTTGATATCCATCAACCAATTCATTAATAATAAAAAATAATAATAATATAAATGAATCAAAATAAAATTTATTAACTAATAGCCTAATAAATACATATTTACATAACTCACAATTAAAATTTACAAAGAAAATAAAATATTAACATAAAATTAACAATTTATTTAGCGTATCGTAAACGCAGTCCTTTATACAACATAAAAAGCAGAAATTCTAAAAGTAAATCTAATAAGCCAAAGTAATGGTATATAACATTTTAAAGAAACGTTTTCCTTACCTCTTGGTAAAGTTGAAACATTAAGTTTAAACGACATCACGACGAGCATCTCTCTTTTGACGACAACCTTTCTCTCACTCACTCACTCGCTCTCTCACTCATTCAATGTAAAACAGCTCTTCGGAGTAAAATTTGCATTAAGACACAATTTCAGGATAATGAACAGAGGAAATTAATTAAAACTCCTCTCCTAATTCAAAGCTCCCCCTTCAAGAAAAAGTCCCCTACTTTCTACACTCCCAGTGATGCCGAGTTTTCGTCCCTCAATTTCCGCGTGTAAATCGTCCCGTAAAACTCTTAATAGACACACGCACACACACACATACACACAGCACCCTATGTTTATTCAAGCGGCGTCTAAAGCCCAACCCAGCCACGTAATAAATCGCATAGTCGACGCGAAAGAGCCAAAGCATATACCAGCTATATTCCTGACGTTTTAAGCAGTCTTATAGCTTCTTGCGAAAAGTAAATTTCTCTCTGTCTCCTCCCCTCCGTCTTTTCCATATTTTCCGTGCGCACGTCTTTACCAATCTCCGGGTTCCAAAAACCGGTAACAAGCTTGTAATGTAAAATCGACATTGCTCGTTGCAGGAATGGAACGACGTTAACATGATGTGGGATCCGTCGAAGTACGGCAACGTCCGGGACTTGAGGATACCACCTCACAGACTTTGGAAGCCCGATGTCCTCATGTACAATAGGTGAGTTATTTTCATTTTATTTTTCGTCTTCTTTTTTATTATTCCATTTATATGGATGTATAATATGTAATTTGCGCTTACGGGTACTTTGGTGGCCAAGAGAGATTGTGTCACGGCACTTCTGTGAATTTGTACCTATCGCGAGTAATCGCATTGCTCGAGACCTGTATTATATAGCTAGTGTGATCGAATTAAGGTACCAGAGGGAGAATAAAAAAAAAAGAAATAAAACCACATCTCACTCACTATCCTAGCGACGAAATGGTCTTTGTCCTATACGTGTACGAGAGTAGAGGAGCGCGAATTTGCATTTCTAGGATTTGCATGTTAAGCGTCGTCGTCGTCGTCGTGCTGCTAGTCTCGGTTGAGTTGAACGAGAAAGAGGGAGCGACTATATAGTCAGGGATAGGAATTAAGCGCAGCACGGGTAGTTGTGAGGAGTCGTTAACGAAAACAAATAATTGAGAATTCCCTCGGTTACTAATGGTGTGTATAGCTAAAGCTTACGTATGTATGTATAGCTGTATATATGAAGGTATATTTCTACATGCAAGACTGCGAAGTGAGGTGTAAGAATTAAACGAAAAATAAAAGAAAGAATTGTTGGTGTTGAGAGAGGATTTTTGTGCGAGATGAAAATTATTTAGATGTACCTATAAGTGTTAGTTGTTGACAGAAATGTTTGGATTTTTTTAAATTTTGTTTTGGTGAATGAAAGATTTGAAAAATGTATATTTATAAGACGAAAGAATTTTTCTTGAAAAATATTCTGATGTTGTAGAGTTTCAAGAATTTTTATTTTTCGTTTTGAAATGATAATGTAATCTTTTTCATAATATATTATTGCCTGGCATATATATTCTTTACATACATTTATCTAAATATATGATTTACGATGAACTTACTGATTATATGCATTATGAATTCTTTTTTAACACATGTCAAAAGTGTCATACTTTGTAATTTTTTAAAATTCTTTTTTAAGATATAGTCGAGTTTTATAATTTTTTATTCAACCGTATACAAAAGCTCTTTTAGATAATAAATAGCTGAGTAATGAAAAAACTTATCTAAAACAAATATTATTCATCAATAAGAACTATTATCTCGAGAAATACAAAAGAAGGCACATACACACATACGCGACACATACGCGAGGGAATATCCTACATATTATAAATTATAAAAAAAAAATAAATCGAACAAGCATGAGAAAGCGTTAAAATTTTTGTAAAATTAGACTCACTTTGTAAAACTTCCGTTGGTCAAAGTATATTCACAGAAAATATCGCAGAGGGACCCTTGCAGGTATATCTACTATGAGCGATAAAAAGCCATATCTCGCTACGTGCACGTGAATCCGTATACGACGAAATGAAGTGTGAAAGCCCACATCGCGTAGTCTATTTCCCTTCCCATTTTCTGCAAAAATCGCATTTTTACATATCCATCCAATCTATACACACGTTATACCTCAATCTTCCCTCCTCCCATCTCAATTCACGTCCATTAACTCCGGCTCTATCTCTCCAGTCTTCAATTTTTTTCCTTTTTTTTTTCTCCTCCCGCAAACTTCTACAGCATAACGTGCGCTTATCCCCAACGTCATATCACCGCAAACTTGAAATCTTGATATAGATATACATACACTGGTAGCACATTATGTTAAGTCCTTTCGACGTTTGACACGAAAAGAAAGAGAGAGAGAGAAAGAGTGTGAGCTATCAGTGTGAAAAATTCCAAACGTTCGCCACCCAGACTTGTCCCAGCTTACGACATTGACTGTCTTTAATTTTGGCTATTGGATAAAATCCACGTTAATAGCTGAGCTTTCAAGTAACCCTTTCTTTTCTCATTCTCTTACAATTTCTTTCAATTCTTGTCTCTGCGCGATAAATGACATTTTTGTCAATTTGAATAACCTTCAACGACAAATTATCTTAAAATTTTATCTTTCTCTCTCTTTCTTTTCTTCCATCTATTATCTATATTCCTTTTCGTAACAAGTTCGATATGATATATACATATTTCAGAGTAGATCGACTCTTATACTGCAAATTACTTCTCTCCCCTCACTCCCCCTCAAATTAAAGCCCTTCTTACCAAGTAAATTCACTTCTACCTGTATACACGCATGTATACGCATAGATCGAGTGCGCTGAAAGTTCGATAATGAGATTCTAAACAGTAGCTAATACCTTATACATATATATTTTATATACATATACACACGTGCGGTAATATAACGCTAGCAGGTATCTCTTGGAATGGAATTTCACACCGACGAATTCTCATTTTCTCTCAAGCGTACCGCAATATTTCACCTAATACCTAATATTATACATCTATAAAAAAAAAGAAAGTAAATAAAATGAAAGAAGAGAGAAAGCTATGAGAAATAAAAGATGCGCCGATATCAGACCCACGCTTGTATATATATATATATATATATATATATATATATATATATATATATATATATATATATTCCACATTGAGAACTGTGGTGGTAAGGAGACGAGATTGCTATAGTATACACCTTGCTTTTCTCTTTACGGGACTTATACATACTACAAGTGGAAATCGAGTACAGAAATGCTAGAATATTTAAGCTTTTTCGACAATTTTATTTTATCAGTTTTTCCATAGTATATATCGAGTGAAAGGCTGTTTTTAAGCGTTGAAAAAAAAAGAAGCAAAATCGAGCTTGCAGAGTAATAGTGAGACACTGAGAATGAGAAGAAGAAACGTATATCTTAGACTATAATATACACGTTACTATACTGCAGCTGTTGCTGCTGAGTAAAAGCTCTCTTATACCCTGTTTGCCGTTTAAGATGACAGGGGCATGTATAGAATGACCTATGGTGTATCATATATATATATACACACACACATATACAGCCTGTTCTTTCTCTCCTTTGTGTGTACTTTGTGAGAATACCAGCGAGTAAAGTGTGCCTTGAACGTCTTATATTATATATAATAGCAACAGGATTCGATTTTAATTTTCTTTACCGTCAACGAAGGACGTAAAGTAAAAGCTGCAGTATAGCCCTTCCCTTCCTCTTAGTCTGTGAAGCAGCTTTGTTCCGAAAGCGGAACCGATTACTTTTATCTTGACAGATCGGATTAAACTGGCTATATCTTCCTTTCTTGTATCCTGAGAAGGGAGTGACGGGGAAAGGGGAGGAGGGGGAGAGGGGGGGGGATCTATTATCGCAAACTCTTCACGCGAATGGACGTTATCCTTGATTAAGAATATTTTTCAAAGACTGGCTCTTTTTCTCTTTCTCTCTCACGAGAGAGAAGAAGAGAACCTGACAGTTTTAAATTTACGCGTAATACAACACTTTCCTATTATTATTGTTATGTGTACATAGAGGTATAGGTATGTATTATCGTTTTCTGCACAATGTCAACATGTCATTGTGATATATTCCTACCAAACTATACACTGCGTATACGTACATACATAAGCCAAAACGTAGCAGCTCGTTACAAACATTCGCACGTACTAGCTTATCACCTCGTATAAGTTTGTAATTGCCAGTGCAGCTATATATCTACCAGTGTATACCCATACCTACAATATTCGCGAAGAGGACAGACAGGTAGTATGGTAACTTTCTCAAGGGAGATGAGGTATAAAGGAGGACGTAAAGGAGAAGTTGGAAATAAAGCTAATGCGAGATGAAAGCTCTCGCGCAAGCTCAAGTAGTGTGTGTGTGTGTGTGTGTGGCTTGGATTTTCTAAATCACCCAATTCAAGTTCTTATACTCTTCTATACGTTTTTCTCTGTATATACATATACTTATCGTAGAGCTACTTGACTTTCTACTGACGTTGCGCAAGCTCTATTATATTACATGGCTTGTTCCCCGAGCGACGATGCGTTTGCATAAGCTTCCTTGAGACTAGGTCTCATTACTCCCTTGTGGATACCTATATAGGCAAGGGGACCTTTTTTCGTTCGAGTTGCGATTCTACTGACGGTCAGTGCTTTTTTTAAACGACGTGAGAGAAAGAAAAGTGTCAGGAGGATATGGTTTGACAAAAGGGTTAGACGTTTTAATAGGGTAACAAAAAGATTATCTGTGAGGAAACTGGCAATGCTGAATTCTTTTTTTTTTGCTGAAAAAACGGATTGTTATGAAAATATGAGTCAAAAGGTCAACATTAAGTTTTTTTATGTGTACACGTGTAATTTTAAATCTGTCAGTTGTTGTATAAAATTTTACAAAAGATATTTTTTCTTGGTTATTTAAAAGAGAGATGTGAGTAAATTTTTTTTCTCATTTTAGTAGATTTTATTTAAAAACTTACTACATTATTATCAACCATACTATTATCAATAAAATTGAAGTTTCATAGATTGATGCTGCAATATGGTTGATGATAATATATGTTTAAAATAAGTTAAAGTTGGCTTATCTCGTAAGAGCGATAAGATACATTATTTTCATTCAAAGAATAAGACGTATGGTAAAAAAATATCATTGCTTTCTTTTTTTGTAGCTGCATATTTTTATTTATTCATGAAGCTATTTTTCCCAAGCATCATACGCAAGACGTTTTAGAAATACAACTTATTTATGTTGCGCTACCGGTTAGCAGACGCAGAATATATGGTTTTTCTTGAAAGTGCGCTACTCTTACGTTGATAAAGTAAAATGCTATATTTTTTTTTTGAACGCATGGCGAATATGCGTATCTACTAGGGAGATGAAGAAAATTGGAGGTATGCGTATTTTGTGAGACAATATGTTACAAAAAGGCAAAAAAAAAATGCATGAAATTTTTTTAAAGATTTATTTGTTCTTGAAAATAGTTTAATTTTTAACATCATAACAAATGATGATTAAATAAATCTTTAAAAAATTTTGATATATATTTTTTTTTATTTCCTTGTAATGTTTTGATGTAGTAAATTTTACGATGCAGATGTTGATAATAATAATTAATACCATGAAATTTTCAAAATATAAACTTTATGGCTAGATAGATTAGATTGCTTTATATGGTTAAACATTCATTTTGGTAATTGAAATTCTGCAGAGCTTTAGTCAAGTAAATACTGTAATGCTAATGAAAGTTTATAATCCAAATTATGTATTTGAATAGAAAATATGTGTGTACTAAAGTTTAGAACATTTAACTTATGCAAAGCAATAAAATTCATTTATTATTAACGAGCTTTTCTACGCTTAGGAAACAAGTTTAAAAAGTATCTAAATATTTTTAGTTACATACACGAAAAAAAATGAAAAATAATTATTCAACATTATACTCATCCCCCTCTCCAACATAAACTAAATTTAAGCTTTCACATAACTAGCCTAAAAGCTAATTAAAATTAACCCTTTTTTGGTGCACTTAATACGTCAAATCGTCGCGTCGACGAAAACACCTTACATTTTCTTAAGCTCGTCATTCATTGATCGACATCACATTATCTGTAGCTTGGATCATAGAGATATTTCCATTTCCAACCACTCAAATCTCTCTACAATCATTTGTGATTAATTCTCACTCATCTTTGTAAATATTATAAACATATTAACACGAGAAAAAAAAGAAGTGGATATGGATAAAGCAAGTGTGTCACGGAAAATAAGGAGCACTTTATATCGTATATATCCACAAGCCCAGCGTTATACGAGGGGTCGTAAACGTAAATACCGATTTATTGGCTGTGCCAAGAATCTGCTCTTCTCTCTCTCTCTCTCTCACGCGCTCTCGCAGAAATTGCATCCAATATATATATGTATCGACATTACACGTTTTTCATACGTTTCCTTTGTAATGCCATGATAGTACTATTATAGTATTCCGAGAGAGTATTAGTGCAAGAACACAAACTAGTTTCAGCTTAAATTCGAACATTCAAGTACAATAGAACGTTTGCAGGTTAAACATTAATGAGGATTGAGGCTGAGAGAGAGAGAGAGAGAGAGAGAGAGAGAAAGAGAAAGCGAGAGTCATACTCCTCCTTTGGGAACATTTACGCAGATTGGCCTCAGACGGTTATTCGACTACTATCGAGTTTAGTATGTATACTTATATGTATAACAAGCGACAGTTTGCTTCCTCCTATACATGTATAGTCTTAAGACTCGAGAAAGTGAGTCTATTAATTTTGGAAGACGGTGATGGAAACTAAGAGACTGATGTGGGTGGGTGTATATAGACTACGTGGAAGAACTGAATACAAACTAGTGTACTGAAAAATGTAAAGAGAGAAAATGTTGTTATATACACCTACATGTACACGTGAAAGGGAAGGGTATGTAATACGAGATGTGTGTAGGTAGATACGTTTCGCTTTTTATCTGTCACCCAGGGAGATTCGTTCGAATGGTTTTTCAAGTGGTGTAGTAAAAAAGGGAGGTCACTTGTCTCAAACTATACGTGCAGGAAGTCGTTTTATATTGAGAAGCCTTGTATATTTGTATATATGTGTGTGTGTGGGTGTGTGTGTCTTGTGAAATAAATTGTCTTGTTTATTTTTCGGTTACTTGGAATTTATTTATGTTGTCGTCTATTGTACGTACGACATTGATCTTATGGGTATTGCTTGTCGACAAATTGTACTCTATTTTCATTATTTTTATTTTAAAATGACATCAAACATTTTAATTTTAAAAAATAGTTTTAAAATTGAAATGTATTATATTATAATCTACAAAAAAAAAATAGATATTTTCGTAACAAAAGGCGTAAGATACGTTTTCAGTGGATCTAATGTTATTAAAAACTAAATAGAAAGAAAAAACTAAATAGAATTATATACTTTATGATTGAGATAAATTGCTGAAATAAGTGTCACAGTAAGGTTAAGTATTTTTCTTAACGTAAAATTTTACATGAGGTAAAAAAGATGATAAAACTAAATTTTTGAGATAAAACAAAATTAAAAGATAATGCTCTTTTAATAATTGCAAAAAAGACATTAAATAAACTAAAAAAGTTAAAGTTCCTAGACTATTACACTAATGATAAAAGATTAAGTATTAAAAAGAAAAAATTAGATTTCATGTAAAAAAATTTTTAATCGGTGCAATATCATTTCGATTACCATGTACATAAATGCGATCTATAATCAAGATTGGCATGACGATTAAGATATATTCAGAATGTAATTAAGGTAGAGAGAATCAAATGTTAAGAGACTTTGATGAAAGTTAGATTAAATAATAGAATATTAAATTGTTATTCAAAATAGGCATGATTAAATAATTTTGAATAATTAAAAATATAATTTAATAAATATGAGCTTACATATATATATTTCAATAATGTTACAATGATAATTCACATGTTTAATCTAAATGAATAAAAATAATTTTCACAAAAAAATATCTATTGATATCTATCATTATAAATTAAATCGATTTATTACTAAATTAAATTAAATTGAAAAGCTTTACAAACTCGACCCTAAAATTCTATGGATAAAATTTAGAATTAATTAACAAAAGTAATATTTATCATATTTTTAATGAATTATTACTTAATTGTTTCGTTTACACAACTAAAACGATCCAGCCCACGTGCAATGAAATTTAAAAGAATCTCTATAAAAAAAAACAATGCAATTATCGCGATGACTTTTCGTTCTAATACGGTTTCTCCTTCACCTTCATGTGAAAGTGTATAAAACGAAAGATAGAGGGGGGGGGGGGAGTAGAGATAGAGTGTGAGAAGTAGTCTGCACAACGTCAAAGTAGCATGAAAAATTCAGTTGAAACAAAAAGCTAGAGTGTATAGGAGCAACCACAGAAGAGAGAGAGAGAGAGAGAGAGCCTTATCTCGTTTTTAAGAACGAACAGCTCTCTCCAAGCAATAGCGAAAGCTTTAAGACATTTCAGAAGAGTAAGAGGCTATAGCTACCCTGCAGTCCTCTTCCTCTTTTCTCTTACCTATACACACCTGCCAACTCTTATGCTTCAGTGTAACTCTGCATGCCAGCTCTCGCGCGGATGGACTAAAAAAATCAGCACTTCGCCGCGGAAAGGCCCTGCACATTTATACATATGTGTAACACCGTGTCGGCTCGGGTTAGCTTTGCAAGTTCTCTGAGGCGAGTGAGTAAGAGTAGCCCAATACAGCAGCTTAGCTCCTTCGCAAGCTCACGTCGCTCCCGATTACCTTCCGCACACTAGATATCTGTTTATAGTATATTCGCGGAAAAGTCAAAAGTACTCTATACTCTCTTCTTCCTTTAAGACACGTTATTTCATCACGTGCTTTTTCTCACTCTGTGTCCATTCTGTGCAGTTAGACCGTACGAAAAAGACAGCTACTTGCATACATACATACATACATATACAGTGAGGTCGCTAGCTCACTTTCTTTCTCTCCTACACATCATCTTCGGCTTATATATAGCACCTTTCGCGTTTTCTCTCTTATCCCTTTTTTTCCATCCTCAAAACTCACTACGACTTGCCTTCTTTTACTATGTATATTATTTTTTTTTCTCCACCAACCAACCAACCAACCAGCCAGTCAGCCAGCCAGCCATCCGCACGTAATTCTCGCCTACTTCCTTCTTTTCACTCTCTACCACTCACTCACTCACTCACTCACTCAGTTTTCTCTCTTTTTTTCCTTTTTATTTTTAAAGCTCCGCAGTGGCATATACATGTATATATCCATTTACGACCCAGCAGTAGCCGATCACTGCCACTCAGCACTGAGAGAGCTAGAGCGCGCGTGTCCCGTGCAAGCCTCTTTCCCTTACCTTATATGTATATATACCTACTCGACTAGTACTCTCTCTCTCTCTCTCTCTCTCTCTCTCTCTCTCTCTCTCTCTCTCTCTCTCTGTGGAAGGACGACGTGCCCGCGTTACCGATACGTTCGTCCTGAGGATTTTCCACCAAAGTAGCGGGCACGGACGGTGGCCTTCTCGCTTTTGCTTGCGCTATATTGCTATATCTCTTATATAAATACATATACCTATATATTACGAAGACTTTCGTGGTTAGACACGTGCAATTCTTATTTCTCGGCACGTATGGCTTCTCTCTGTGCGCAAATAGATAGATACATAGATAGATAGATAGATGTACACGCGAGTGCTCGAGCTGACTTGAGCTTGACGTCCTTGTAGCTTTCTTGCTCATCCTATCTCTCTCTCTTTATATATACATCTCACTCTCTTGATTTCTCAACTATCTACGTGCACATCACACTTTCTCTCTTTCTCTCTCTCTCTCTCTCTCTCTCTCTCTCTCTCTCTCTCTCTCTCACCATCTCATCGCGCTTATATTCAGCTCCGGCCGTAAATCTTGCGGCCCAGCACATCTTTTGCACGAGCCCACTTCGCTGAAAGCAGCTGCTCAAGAGATAGATAGATAGAGGAAGAGTAAGAGAGAAGTAGTAGCCAACTACACCCAGTACACCCAGTACGGATTTTCGCCTGCATTTTATAGCTTCCAACCATCTCCTCCTCCTCCTCCTTCACCTTCCTTCTCATGAGAAGCTTGCAAGCTCACGTTCAACTTTCTCTCTTTATTTGTACTCTATATACTTTTCTTATCCTTTCATTGCTTCTTAAATAAATTGTGAGATTTATATAGTATATATCTTTCTCTCGGTGACTGCAGAAATACTATATGGCTGTTGAGAAAGAGTGCAACTTATATGCATATAACATTTCTGTGTAGATGTGTGTGGCAATGAGTGGATTTGTTTTTGCGTTTTTTATCGCGTTATGTATGTATGATTCTGTGGATATGTTATAAGGGATGAAAATATGAATGTATGTCTGTTGGTCATGTGCTTTTAATTTTGTTTATAGATACATAATTTAATTTTTTATGGTGAAAAAATTGAGCTTTTATAATTGATCGGATGGCTAATTTTAATTTATGTTTGGGTGAAAAGGATATGTGCGATAGAAAAAGAGCGGAAAAAAGAGATTTCTTTTAATGCGGAATCGCGAGTATTATTGCAGAATTTAGTTTGATTAAAAACTTTTGATTTTTGCGTTCTGAACAAAATATAATTAAATATTAATGCAAGGTATATATTACGGCTAATGATATTTGCATATAAATGAAAAGAGTATCTTTTTTCTTCTTTATTCAACTATTTATTTGTATTTGTAACAAGAATTTTCAATTTGGTCAACTTTTTAATTAATTATATTTATTGTATTAAGACCATAAAGTTTGAAAATGGAGTAATTGAAAGTTGTAAAAATTGCAGAACAGTTTTATTAACAGAGGATATATTACGATATATAAAATTGAGAATAAAAAAAAAAAAAGAAATATCAAGACGTAAAATTGTTTATTAGAGCGTATGATCAAATCAGGTGAACCAAATACCAATGCAGCGAAAAGGGATTTTTATACATTTCTTTTTTTAATAATAATAATAATATCAATTTCATAATACTTTAGCAAAATTAATATTGCTTTGACCAACTAATACTACTTTTATACTTGAAAAAAAAACAATTTTTTTTTTAATTAATAAATTGTTCTTTTTATATCGTTTTATTTTATCTGCCAGCCAAAATGCATTTAATATTTAAATAACTACTAAAACGTATCAATATTCTAAAGCAATATAAACCCACCAAGACATGATGATGTAATGCAAGCTAATAATTAACGTGTACATATAGAGCGAAAGAGAGAGAGAGAGAGAGAGAGAGAGAGAGAGAGAGAGCTTTACCGTTCAATACTTATTAAGCGCTTAAGGCGTAAGCATTATTAAAGGCATAACAGAGAGGGAAGAGAGAGAGAGAGAATGAGATCTTGGTTAATCAACTATTATTAAAATGAAGATAAGAAAAATCGACGCTTACATTATATATTATACTTAGAATATACAGGTAAAAGGAAAAGAGAGTGAGAGCTTTAGAAAAGAGATTATATTATCCGCAGCAGCAGCAAGCAAAACTGAATACATGAATAAAAATTATGTAAGCCCCTCCAGTGTCCATAATCAATTCATTTAGCGTCAATGCGGAAGATCAGATTATATATATATATATATATATACACACACACCTATATCTCAATTGCTTTGTGTCATCATCGACATGATTAATTCACATCTTTCATTTTTCTCTTTCCAATCTTCTTCTTCGTTCTTCTTTTTACCATCCTTTCTTTTCTTCCTTAAAAATTTTAATAATGACTTATGCAAACCAATTTTGCTCAGAGAGAGAGAGAGAGAGAGAGAGAGAGAGAGAGAGAGAGAGAGAGAGAGAGAGAGAGAGAGAGAGAGGGGGGGGAGAGTAAGAGAGACCTAGTATCAACGTGTAAAGCTTACTACAGCCAACACAGCTCTGGATCGATTAATGAATAAAACAGTAGCAGGTAGTTGAAACCACCAAATTATTTCACACATCCAAACAACACACAACGCGCATTACGGCAATAACCAATGACGCATAACGAAAATTAAACATAAATATAGACTACTACAACAACAACAACTACTACTTCTAATACTACTACTACTACTACCACTAGTATTATGCGATAGATAAGGTAAAAGAGTTGGGAAATGGAGAGAAAGAGAGAAGGAAACTTCGAAACTACGTTTATCAGCAGCAGTCATTCAATGGTAAAAGAGCATATAAAGCTTCGTTGCAATATACAACTTCTACCTATGTAGCTCCTACTACTCTAGCAAACAAGTATAGAAGCGCGCGTGGAATATGCTCTTAAGCACCAGGTACACGCTCGTCAATATTCAGGCCGTTAACTGTGGAAAGGAGTCATGTTTCTTGTCTTCTACGGTGTTCTTAAAATTCATCTTTCTCTCCCTCATCCCACACTTTCTCTTGTTTCTGGGATCTGCCTTTTTACGATCTCTATACTCTAATACTCTTCTTTTACCCTCTTCGTTTTCATTTTTTAAATTCTGATGAGCTTGATTTTTTTAGAATGAAAGAGAGAGAGAGAGAGAGAGAGACGAGAGGAAAGAATAGGAAAAGAACTTTGATGGAAGGATGAAAACAGCATGTGGCAGTGCTTTTTTTTATTATTCAAAATTTTAACGACCTGTTCTTCCGTACTACGAAAGCTTGAATTGATTGTTATTAAAGTGGATGATTAGCAAAATTACATGCTGTCGAAGATGAGGGAAATAGTAAGGGTCGTGAGGAAATAAATTTTGTATTTTTTGATGGAGGGGAAAAAAAAATAAATAAATGAAGAGGATTGATTACTCTGACTTATGTTGCCGGTACGAAAATAATTGCTAGCTTAAAAGTACTAAAAAATTAATGATAAAACCTTTTGTGCTTTTTGCCTAAAGTAACAAAGCTTTTGGGGGGTAATGTGTTTTTTTTTTCTTCTTTTGAGTTATTTGGTTTTTGCATTTATAATATTTTACGAGCTGTTTTATTTTTGTATGATTATGTTTTATATTCTTTATTTAGCTTTTTTTATTATTATAAATGAGTCTGCGAACTGCCGAGGTACGTGATAAAATAATTAAGAGACATAAAATGAAATAGTTAAGGGGGAAGAACTTAAATTTAAAGCAATTTAAAGCTTCACACATATTTGACAAGTACTTCATTCTGTATGCGGATTATTTAAATGTCCCAAAACTTGAAGTCTTTCGTGTAATTTGAATTAACATTAGCAGCTCTCGAATTCGTTTTTTCTTTTCCGTAAGATTAAGTTAAACATTTTAAGAAGAAAAAACTTGCATTCACCCTCCAAAAAAAAAGTAATCAATAAATTTGAAAAATGATGGAGAGTTTGAAGAAAGTTTAAGACAAAAAAGCCTCAGTAAGGTTTCTCTCTCCGCGACTTATGTCATTTCTTGCAAGCTCCATAAAAGATTGCCGGATTAAAAGTGCGGCAAAACTAACAGGGGGAAAAAAAAAGTCTTGCAGCTCTCTTATTTCTCTTCGTTACTACATCGCGCAGGATGTGCGCGTTACTAAGTCACTAAGTGCCTTCTCCTTCGCCCCCCCCCCGCCTCCGCTCCTTCTACCACCAAGCACTTAGCAACTATTTCGTGAAGCTTCTTGTTCCGGAAGTATAAAGCACGTGACCGCAAATGATCGATAAAAAAAGAAAGAAAAAAGAACGAAGAAAAGAAAAGTTTTGTTACAAAATATATTTTAAGCTCTCTCTCTCCCTTTTTTTACCGTGATTTATATCATTAGTTTCGCCAGTCTAAATTGTACTTACTCTTCTTTTTCTTTCCTTCTTCCTTTTTTTTTCTCCCAGTTTACCACCGCGACGGAGGAGAAAAAATAATTTTATGCGAACTGGAATTTAATTAGTTTGAAGCTCTTGGTTTATAAATGCGATTTCGTTATCTTCTTTCCTTTATCATAATAGGCGTACATACATTTATCAAACAGTATAAGCGACTCCTTCGTGTACCTACTGCGGATAAGTAGATTAAAAATGGGGGGTCAAAAGTATCAAATTGCAAAAACTACAAAATTTATTTGCTCTATCGTACATTTATCTGTTTATTAATTTTTTTTTTGTCTTTTTAATGAGAAGCTAAAATATTAGCCAAGTGATTTTTTAAATAGAATTAAAAAAACTTATCTAAATTATAATTACATGTATGTAAATGTTAAATATTATTTAAATGTAATATTTAGCTTTTGGGCCAGAAAACAAAAGTAATAGATTTAAAAGTAGGTATTAGCTATAAAATAAAACAATACAATATAAAATCCGTTAAAATATTTGGCCACTTGTAATTACAATCAATGTACTAAGTACTTGCACTATACAAAAAATCATTGAATTTAAAGCTTTAAATAACGTTTGTTTTAATCGTTTGTAAAGTTTAGAATGACTTACTTGTCAGAGTATCAGTCTCGTAATTCACAGATCGTGGGTTCGATTCCAGACATCCGTCAACTGATGAGTCATTGTACTTACCATAATATGTCGAAATACGCTCCATCGAGTGTCTGAAAGATTTTATTACGTCTTAATATATTATGAGCGGATTCTTTGCTTATTTTTCAAAATTCTATTTTATTGTTTTCTATGCTTTTTTATTACTTTTTGAGTTAATGCAAATAAATAAAAATTATTTTAAGTAAACTAAAAAGCTATATAATTTAGAGGTCTCAATCTACTTTATACTCTATATTATCCTTAATCTACTTATTATGTTTCTATATTATTATATTTTTTTATTAAATAAAAAAAAACATTACTGGTAAATTATGAAAGATATAAAACAATGACCTAGTATACAAATGATTTTTTGTTTATTACTTTTATGCATAAAGTCTGTCAATTGCTAATGATACTTTATTTATTATCAAAAATAATTTTTTTATTGAACTCCATTAACAGCTATGTTTTTTCTACAATATTTATTTTAATATTTTAATTAATTTTTAATCTACAATACATGGCTAAAAGTATTTGCAATAAAAGTGATTAGTTGTATGTTCACCGATATTTTAAATTTATGAAAAATTGACACAAAATGATTCTTTGTGTATTTTAATTATTAAGTGATCATCAATTTAATTAACTTTTAATTATATTATATTTAATACACTTAAGAACTCCGCTTTATCGGCAATAATTACTATTATGTGGTAAATTAAAATTATTTTTTAATAAATAATATTAAAAACTAGGATGTTATAAAAATCTGTTGAGGTTTTAATAATATATAATAATCTTTTTATATGAAGTTATTATAATTAATTAATAAAGGTTATTGAGATTCTATACACATCGAATATTGTAAATCTGATAAAATTAAATATTAAACAATTGCATTTTTATCTGATAACAAATTAAACTTTTTTAAAAAGTAAAAAGTCTTTTTTACCACAAAATTAAAGTGTATTTTATATAACCATAATACTCAAAATGTAGTACAGCAAATTAAGTAGCTTATATCGAATTATTAAAAACGAAATAATTTATTAACACTTACTAAATTCCTAATTTTAAAATATTTCAAAACTCATTTTTGAGAAAACTTATTTTGACGAGTAAGTTCGGAGAGACGTACTTTCGTGTTTAGCCCTTTACATAGACGGTCAAAGTACATGTAAAGCTCGGAATGTTTGCCATTGTATTCAGGGTTTCAGTCTCAAACTTATGTCAAAGATGTGGAAAGTAAACCTTTGAGTTTGCATGTTTAAAGGGCTGCATGTAGAGAGAGAGAGAGAGAGAGAGAGAGAGAGAGAGAGAGAGAGAGGGAGTGCCCTTTTCAGACATTCCTTATCTACACAGACGTATTTTTGTGTATTCATTTTCTGCGGATATTTAATTGTCTTTGCTCTAGATTTATTTCATGTTGTTCGTTGAATTGGATTGTTAATTTTTATTGAATTTCTAGTAATTTAAAAAGAATCACCACAGTAATTCTGGCTAAGAAAAATGGAATGATATCCATAGGATTTCCCAGTAAAAAAGACGTATTCTTTATTTAAAAAAAAATAATAAAAAAAAAAAGATAAAAAATTACCGTGATGCTTAGTTTCTTATGACCTAAGTCAATAATGATAAATATTTTTCATCAACGAGTGAAAAGTGTAGGCGTGTATATTACGTTTATTTTTCTTGATAATCTATCTTACAAATTAATAAAAATATAATTCATTATTTGGTTACTTCACATAGTTATCTGTAATAACTAATAACAAATTAAACATATCACAAGTTTGTATCATCCAAAATTGTTCTCCAACAATAAAAAGGCTACAAAAACGATATATTTTAAACCAGAAATCTGTGTCGAGAGAAAAAGAAAAATAATGACCCAACCATATGTGCTTCGGTGAATCACGGAAAAGTAGCAGCAGCAGCAGCAGCAGCTAGAAAGCTTTCTTAAAAAGGTGAAAAACGGAGCAAGTGCAAGTTTCGCGCGCTTCTTGGTATAACGTTAAATTTACTGCACCGCGCGTGAGGCTGTAGTTGCTCGGAAAACTTGGTCATAAACTTTAAATTTAGGATAGCGAGAAATCATGCGAGTTAAACGTTAAAATTGCCAGTTCAATCGTCTTCGGATAATCTGAAATGTTGGATGAAAAAAAAGAAAGAAAGAAAGAAAAAAGAAAAGAAAAGAGCATCAACACCAGCTGGCGAGTCATTCAAACATATTTCTTTTTTTAACCCCTACCATCCAAAAATATCGACAAATCGTCTTGTCATCGGCTGGTCACTAAAAAAAAAAACAAATGCCTTCAGAAATCGAAGTTTAAACGAGAGGCGCGTCTCTTTTATATAGACATCTTTAAATAAACGTATTTATAACGCGTTATTCCAATATTAAATAAGTAGCTATAATTTAAGACAATTGTTTTTGTCGGACAGTAATTTAAAAAAAAAAAATTATCATCCATTGATCTTAATTCCGTTTACTCATACATCCCTTTCTTACACACATATACACACATGCACACACACACATTTAATACCATATCTATAGTGAACCGCGTTCTCCATCCTCCTCCTCTTTCTTCTCTTCCCTGAGTTTCCAAAAGCTCTTGACCGGCTTTTCTGAAGAGTGAAGGCTAATACGGTAAACGAGTTGGGAGAGAAGGATAAGAAGAGAAGGAGGAGAGGGAAGGGGACATGATTTATATGTCTAATAGACGCCAGGACGCGGATATAATTTTCGGCAGGCAGGCAGGCAGGCAAAAGGAAATTCCACCGATATACTCGTTTCCCCGTCTCCTCCTCCTCCTCCTTATATTTTATATATGCGCGCACAGAATAGGCTGCTATTAGATCAGGTCGTATATTTATTCTCGTGGCCTCCGTCGTCTAAGAGTAGGCTGCACATTGGCAGAGGTTTCTCTTTCTCTTTCTCTCTCTCTCTTTCTTTGTTGTGTATATCGGCAAAGTCTGTGTGTAGCGCAAATTTAATCTCTGCCACGCTCTCTCTCTCTCTCTCTCTCTCTCTCTCTCTCTCTCTCGACCGCTTGAATTTCAAATCGACGGCTTTGCGTGGCTGAAGAATATAGATGGAGAGAGGAAAAGAGAGACACAGCAGAGGATACAGCAGTGAGAAAGGGCCTATATGCGAGAGAGATGAGAGACAGGGAGATGGCTAATGCATATTGCCTACTTTGGCTGGCTTCCAAGTCGGTCCGAATGCGACTCCCGCGAGAGAGGGACGCACAGTTCCACCTATGTATACCTATACACACACTCGTTCTACCATCTCCATCTCTATATATATCTCTCTCTCTCTCTCTCTCTTACTCTCTCTTCCTTCAAACAATCCTCAGTTTAGGACTGAAGCTGCTTCATTGATATACCTATATATACTATATATATATATATATATATATATATATATATATATATATATACCCTACATCTATCCCAGTGCAAACTCGTTCTTGTCATGCATTAAATCTGAGGATGAGCTTGCAAGCCCTTCTCTCTCATCCCCCCCTAACCCCTCACATCTCCACGTCTCTCATTCTCTCCACCCGTTTATATATTCGTTCTCTACCCGATTTTACCAGCAGCAGCATCCTCTCCTTCATCCACCAGCACCAGCATCCTTCGTCCTTTATCTTTCTCACACATATACACACAAGCATACACCCACACCCACACACACACACACACACACACACACACACACACACACATACACACACACACATACACACACTCTACATTTCTCTACCCCTAGCTCCATTTCATTAGCGTGTGCGGCACGCCACCGGCTCAGCACCGCACGCCTGGCAGCCTAATTGGAGCGTCTCTCCTACGAGCCCTACTAATACTACTACTAAGAGATAGTCGCCGGTATATATATGGAGCGGGAGCTATATACCTATACCCGTTATGATTTCACGGAGAGGGAGAGAGAGAGAGAGAAAGATGAGAGGAACAATACCCAGCTGGTCGATCATCACATCCTATCCATTGGATTCCTGTGCATCTTCGAACCTCTGGTGAATATCGGAGGTGCGAGTCTAATGTAAATGCGCTACCTTCTTCCTTCCTTCTCTCTCTCTCTCTCTCTCTTTAATTCCGGTCGATCACTTCATGATAGGAAGCATCGGATTATCACGAATATCCGTATGTGCTTATTGAAGAGTACTCTTATGCGACAACAAATATGCATTTCATGTAATTGAAGACAATAAGAGAAAGAGAGAGATAGATAGATGTATTGAGAGAGAAATAAGATTATAGGTAGATTCAATGTCTTATGAAAGAGAAAGAGAGAAAGAGAGAGAGAGAGAGAGAGAGAGAAAGCAAATATCTACTGCGCGAGACATACTATACTCGGTATAAATATCGAGGGGGTGGAGGTGGTGGTGAAGTTTTCGACTTCAAAATGTATCCAAGTGAGCTTTTGGATGAAATCGTTATGCTGGGGACAAGCAAGCAGATCGCGATGACAGGATAAGCGTTCAGTCGCGTGGAAAATTCACGAGCCGTAAGATAATATTATATAGTGACATTTTGGGAAGGAGGAAGCAGCTACAGCTGTCAGGCTTGTTGGATATATATATATACACATTTGTAAATGCTGCTACTGTATGTTAGTATATGTGTGTATTATTACATTCTGTATCGAAATTGGTATAGCAAGAGAGAGCGAGAGAGAGTTTGGCAAGTAGTTTGATTGCTGTGTGGTCCGATAATTAATTCCAGCGTGACGGAGCGCGAGTGACATCGATACGCTCTTTTATTTGTTTATTTATTTATTTCACATGACAATCAATCGTTCTTTCATTTATTTTTTTTCCTTTTTTTTTTATTTATTTATTTTTTTTAAAGTAGAAAAGATGTTACAGGGAGAAGGAGAAGATAAAATCACGAAAAATCAGGCTCTTGTTTCGGCCTGGATTCTATATATACGAAAGAAGATATATAACCTATATCTGTATATATGTGTGTTCGTTTGGAAGTTCTCTGTTACAACTGCGACAACGAGTTTCTCTTAGCCAAGAGCTTTACTCTTGATGCGATTTCTAGTATCTTGTCCCTGTATTTTTGTGGCCCTTTTGCGTTTTACTTTTTTTTTTTTTTCGTTTTGTTTGTTCAAACTCTTGTTTTGCACTTCTGCTTCGCCCACTTACTCTTACACTAAAAGCTCTTGCCAATTTTTTGGTTTAAAAAAAAAAATAAATAAATAAATAAAAACAATGTAAGGAATGAATTTTTTTTTTTAAATATATGAAATAAACTAATTTAATAATTTGAATAAATATACACAATTTAATGGGATGAAAATAAAGGAATAGAAACATTTGTTGCGATAAAAAAATAAATTCAAGTGTGTAGATTTCAAACTAGAGAGATAGACAGAAAAGGAATCGTTGACAAGCACAAAAGTGATGGAAGAAACAAAGAAAATCGGATTTTCTCGAAGCCACATGTGCGAAGTGGTAGTAGTAGTAGTAGTAGTAGTAGTAGTAGTAGTAGGACGATATCCTACAAAATTTCATTCGAATTCCCACGGGTCTCGTACACGTTGCACACAGTGTGTCATCGTATAATACAGCAGCCTTATATTCCTGCAAACTCTACTATCTATACAGCTATATCTGATTTCGAGACACGAGTTGACAAATGCCTATATA
>JAPYZE010000321.1:0-45714 GCA_030522805.1 Leptomastidea abnormis
TTTTTGCATATCCCAGACACTTGGATAACCAGGCCCAAAATGATCTTTCACAATCTGATCTTGCTCCTTTGAAAAATACCAAAATTGTACATTAATGGCTTGGTAAACGAAAAAATTTTGTAGACGATTCAAAAATGTATCCGGTGATTTGTAGTAGTGTTCAAGAATTGGTAAGACAGCTGGAGTGACCAGCATACCACGAGAATTGTATGACCAATCATAAAGGATGTTGGATGCGATGTCAATCATTGGAATCTTGAGATGACGACTCCATGCTAAGTAGCATACGGATAGACACACCTTTAAAATTTAAAGGTTTCTTTTTCTGTATAAAATTGAAAAAAAACGTTCTTATGAAATATTGTTTTTAATAAAATTTTGTGAACCTTACATCACTAATAATAACATCATATGGAGGATCTTTAGGAGGATTATGAAGAAGTTCTTGAAAAACTGGCAGACTCATTAGTTTACAAAGTGGTGTTCCAGCTAAATCAAGGATAGCTTTCATTGATACCATACTAGTGTTGAAATCCATTAGAAAATTGTAAGTGAGATTGTTCATGAGGTCGGGTAGTGAACCAGCTAAATTGTAATCCTTGTAATTTGATGGGGGATTTTTTCGAGGAAAATGACTATAGACGTCAACTTGGTGACCCTTTTCAGCTAGTTCTAGTAATAATCTTTCGCTCATGATGAAATGACTTTTGCTGTGGTAAATGAAAAAATAGTGTGAAGTTCAAAATTTTATTAATTATGATGAAAGAATAAGAATATTTTTCTTTACCTTTGAAATGGAAATAAGCCAAGTATACGTAAACCATCACAGGTTTGATGATCAATACACAAAATCAATAAAAATGTCCAAATAACACAAAACTTCTTTAAAAAGTCACACATCTTGTACTTAATTGTAAGTATAATATTGTAACTACTATTTAATAAGACTCGGCATTAATAATTAAATGATTTCTCGTATTTCTATTAAATTTATACATTGTGTACAAGGAAAAGATCAAGAGGAAATATAAATAAATCAATTTATATCGATATTCATCTAGCAATAAATATAAGAGCTTGTTGACTTATGCACCTGATAAGATAATACAAAATATTCGATACTACATAATATTTTGTGATCCAAGTAAATTATATGTGTGTATTACATTTGATATTGTTTAATTTATTAAAAATTTAACATTTCGTAATTACATTATGTACAAATACATATTTGTTGTAGATATAAAATAAAGTATCACGCCGTTTTTAAATGGACATGATACTTGCAATAATTTGACGAATGCAAATTTCATGTAAATCTGACGGTATAAAATTAGTTATTACCATAGAAACAATTATTCATCTTAATTTACAAAAATTTTAATTATTAAATTTTAATACAGCAGTAATAATAATAATAGTAATAGTAATGGTAAGGGTAAACATAAAATTAATTTTTTTTAATTTTCTCAACTGTCGAACGACAACGTACTGATAAAACTGTTTGAATAAGTAAACCAATTACTTTTGAAATAACGTATAATATTAAAGCTAAAAATGAGCCGATAAAGATGTATATATCTAAAAGATGAGCCTGCCACCAAGGCAGATCCACAATTGGTGATCTAAGAGCATTTTTTCCGTGGCGAGCGATGTACTCAACCCAAAATATTGCTGTATCCAGTGGATTCATAGGAAGATCTTTTAAAGCTTGACTTAATTTTATGACATTTTTTCTAAGAAAAAAATTATATTAATTATTTTATTAAAAATTATAAGTAATAAACGTTATGAGTTAAAGCTTTTAAACTTACTTATACTCAGGATTTTTTAAAACTTGATTTACAGCTTTTGGAAACGTTTCTACCGATATTTCATCAAGTTTAACTTTTATTCCAACATTTTTTAGAACAAACAAATCCGCATGAATATGCTGATCAGCAAAAAGTGGAATACAAATTGTAGGCACAGCATGATATATCGTTTCATAAGTACTCATAAGTCCTCCATGAGTTATGAAAGCTTTAATATTTTTATGCTCTAAAAAATTAAATTATTTTTATATTAAAATTTATTTATTATCAATTGTAAAATTTAAATTTGACTTACTTAAAATTTGAGATTGTGGTAGCCACCTATCTGTTTTAACATTTTTTGGAAGATTTGGAGGTAAATCATCAGTATTAACAATTTTCCATAATACACGTACTGGAGCAATACTTTCGAAAGCTTTATAAAAAGCTTCGATCATATGTTTTGGAAAAGTTTCAATTCTAACCATCGAACCAAACGAAAAGTAAATAAAACCATCTTTACTTTCATCAAGCCAAGTTTGTAATTTCTAAAAAAAAAGTATATAGTATTTAAACAAGTTAGTCATTGGTTTTTTTATGTTACTTGGTAATATTTCATTTTAACTACTTATATTCTATGTTAATTATCATTAAGATTTTTTTTTTTTAAAGTGATTCTCACGAGTATTAATGTCTACTAAAATAAACACACCTGCGGCAACGTTAAATTATCATCTTGAACATGTAATCCACCAACAGGTATAATAGACGGCACAAAAGCTCTTGGTCCATGAATGGCATGTTGATAATTAACAAAAACTAAAGCCAAATCCTTATGCATATCCCAAGCATTTGGATAACCAGGACCAAAATATTTTTTAACCGATTCATCTTGTTCCCTTACAAACCAGTTAAATGTTAGTTCTGTTGATATACCGGTATAATAATTATGTAGACGTTCCAGAAATGATGTTGGGATGAATGTATTCGCGAAAATTGATGTTTCGGTAACATAATTTACTGGATTACCACGAGGTGGATTTATCCAATCGTATGATATTGATGTTACTATGTCGATCATTGGTACTTTTAAATAATAACTCCATGCTATGTAACAGCTTGATAAGCATGTCTGAAATTATAAAATAATTGTTACCGATTTTTTTTTTTTTATTTAATAAAAAAACATTTTTCAATTGTTACTTTGACTTTACTTACATCACTAATTATGACGTCGTACGGTGGATCTTTTGGTGGATTCTTAATCAGATTTTGAAAAACCGGTAAAGACATCTGATCGCAAGCTGGTGTTCCAGCGACTTTCAACCAATGTTTAACAGACGACGATCCTTTTATATATTCAAGAAGTGTATCGTAAGTTACGTTATCCTTAACATCGTGTATAGAACCAGCCAGACTGTAATCTGTGAAATTTGGTAGTGAATTTTTTTGTGGAAAATGACTATATGCATCGACTTGGTGACCTTTTGCTGCTAAAGCTTTTAATAAACGTTCGGGCATGTTGTAATGGCTTCTTCTGTTGTAATATGGAAATGTAGTAATAAGGATTAATAAAATACAGTAATATTTTTTTAAAGGTTTAACTTACCCTTGATATGGAAATAAACCAAGAATACGTAGACCATTGCAAGTATCGAGACTGTTAAATGAATAGATTATTAAAAAAATCAAGAAATTAAGATGTCTTGATTTAAACGTCATGCTTGTAAGAATGAAAAACTTGTTCTGGTAGCAGAATTAATATTTCATTTATGTAAAATTGATGTATCAATAATAATACCTTTCGTTTGAATAATTCAATGGTACTGATAAGTCATTATGAAATAGAGATTAAAATGAAATTTTTAGAGGTTTTTTTTTTCTTTTTATCGTTGCTTGCAAAATTGATAATTGTTAAAATTTATTTGCAATAATTATTATCTGATTGATCAAGAAAATAATCAGTTATGCGAATGTTAAATTTATATAAATTTTGTATTATTCCATTTCTTTATTGTACATAAAATACTAGCGGAGATTGCTGATGAAAAATTACAAATCAAAATAATTATTATTTTTAATTTCAATAATATACTTTTGTAAACAATTAATTTAAAAAAAAAAGTGTAACATTACATTAAAATTAGTTCTATAAAAATTGTAATATTCAAAAAATATCTTTTTAAAAAAAAATTTATCAAGCTTTTTTGAGAATCTTAAAATTTCAAAATTTTATCAAAAGTTAAGTAATTTCCTTTGTTTGACATCTAAAAATTGTATATGACACTGTATAAACAAGATATACTATACGAATATTGATGTGAACACCTGTCAATATACGCCGTCTGAAAAACAGATAACACGAAAATAATATTTTTCATTTTTTTTCTTCTAAGTTACTCTGTTTACTACAATTGTGAAACATTTAACATCAACCAATAAATTAAAATTTATTTCTTTTGAAATACACCCAATATCGATCATTAAATTTAACAAAATTATTAATAAATCAAGCCATTAGAAAAAATATAAATAAACAACAATATAAAATTTATTTCAATAAAAATAATAAAATTTGAATTATATCAATCTAACATTTTTAAAAATAAGTATAGGTGTTTCCCTCGCCTCTTATTATGAATGTGTGAACGGGATACTTTTTAAAAATAATTTATCTGACAAGACCTTTCATATAACATAATCTTACATTTCATAATAATCAAATCGACAATCGAACAAATTCAAATTTTAGCGCCAAAAACAGCAAAAAAAAATTTTATCAGTACCAACAACTTCACAACAACAAATCGCATTAATCATAAAAGTTGGTATCCCTACATAGCAGAACTACCGGCGCGCATGAGCATTGAGCACCACATACCGGCGGCTGCTTTGGAGCAAAATATCTACCACCAACGAGGGGGGTATATATAGGTATATACATAAAAGAAAAAAAGAATGAAAAAAAGGGAGCGGAGTCAGGGGTATTCGAAGGGTGTACGTTTATATAGAGAAAGGGGGTAGCGGGGAAGAAACGGACCTTATACGAAGAAGAAGACCTTATATGTATAATTGTATATAGCGAGTATAAGGGGGTGCAAGAGGGGATACCAGAACTCCCCCTTGCGTTGTGTATAGATATACGTATAGGGTTTTACGCAGGGGGGTTGTGTGTGTGTTGCGCGGGTGTCGTCGATGTATATTTATATATATAGAAAGAGAGACAGGGGTAGATAGTTTCGGCGCGTGCGTGCATTGCTTTATATATAACTATATATACACATAGGTATACTGTAATACTGTCGCGCGTACCTATATATACATTTATACGTGCCTGTATATATGTATATATAAAGCGCACGCTGACGAACGCGAGGAGAGTTGACGCGGAGAGAGAGAAAGAAAGAGAGAAGAGGAGTCGCCGTCCGTCGTCCGCTGGGTGAGGCAGCAGCAGCAGCAGCGTGTCCGAGGAGAGGCCGTTGCTGCATTGGGTCGAGAGCCGTAAAGGTTTCTCGTGAAACATATAATACAAAATATATTCCGGCCTCGTATCTCGTACAGTGTATTAGCAAAGTAAAACGCTCTCATAGTCTCTGTATAGTACAAATCTTTAAAAACTACCCCTGTATTCGTGGCAGCCCTTTCGTCGTAGTCGTCGGCGTGTTCGGTAGTAATAGCGGCGACGCGCTGACGGGCTCTTCTCACTGTAATATAGGTATTAAAGTGAGAAAGAGAGTATAAGAGAGACTCGTCGTCATCGTCGTCACACGCCGCTTATATATTATATATATTATACTCGTAATATATAAAATAGTGTGTGTAGGAGTATACAGTGTGTGTGTACGCGATATATAGTGCGCGTGATTTTTTTTAGTGTGTTTTATTTATTTTTGTTGTGAAAAATAAAAAGACAAGTGCCGGGTATATATACCTCAAGTGTATATTTTTAGTTTATAGATATATATCTATCAACCGTCCACTACTATCAAAGAAATAATCTACAGCCATGGGTAACGTCCATACCTGCGGTCCAAACGAAGCCCTCGTCGTTTCAGGTAAGCTCCTTCATAAAATACATAAGCTCTGTGTTATATGTAGCCGGTTACTCTTTTACTTGCATGTCAAATCTTACGAACTATATAAATTCTAACCTAAAACAAAACTAAAACACACGTCATAGCCGACGCCTATGTCATGTGTTATAATGCGTATTTTATAAAGAAAACTCCACTTCCTTATAATATGCATATAGAGTTATGTCAATTCATATAGGAGCTTAAGGATATTGCTTGTCGGGAAAAACATCACCCCCTTTTGAGTATGTACATACCATACAGAGTATTAAAAGGAGAGTATAGAGGGGTAAAAAGTATAAAGGGGGAGGGGAGGTTAGTATTATATTATACGACGCGCGCGCGCGCCTTTGACTCATCCTTCCGGGTATATATCTTTCTTTTACGCATATAACCGAGAAGCCCTTATATTATACCTATGTAACGCACTCGTTAAAACTCAAGTCGTTAAAAGTCCTATATCCAAATATAAGTCCAGTTATAACGTCCTTCTATCCTGCTACATTCATTCTTATATAGGATACTGTCCAATTAGCGCGTAACGAAATATATAGGATATAATTCTTCGAACATCTATATAGGTATCTACATCCAAATCGAATTCTTACTTTGTTATATCAAGCCTCTTATGTTTTTTTTTTTTAATTCGAACAAGAGAGAGAAAGAGAAAAAAAAGATTCTTAGTTTGTTCAAGTCCACTTGAGGACCGCGTGTTTAATTAAGGCCACCCCCGCGAGAGTACATACGCCTCAGAGAACTCTATACTCTAAGTAAAGGGCTAGAGAGACAGTTACAACCCCCTCTCTTTTCCTTCACCGCTGCCCTTCCTGTGAACATGCTTGGTTTTCTTTTTTTTTTTCTTTCATTTAAGGGCGCGTATACTAGTATATTGTAAGTATTGCCTCTATCTCACTTTTTCTCTCTTACTTGTTCACCCTCTATATGTATTGCTCGAACAGGCTAGTTACTCAATGTGTGGGGGTGGAGGATATGATGGGGTGGGTATAGTAGGTTGTGCGTCAGAACGCGCTTGTCTATATATATGTATACGCACTTGTATAGGTACACTATTATCGTTTTTTGACTAATTGCTGCTGGTAGGTACGAGAATTTCGATCGTTTTCTGTGTCTTCGTGATGAGACTGATATTATTTTTTTTTTCTATTTTTTGGTTGGATATGTGATGGTTTGTGTACTAGCATAAATTTTTATGGTTGGGATTTTACTGTGTTTGAATGACTCATTTTTTCTGTATTTTACTATGAATGTATTATGAATTTATGAATGTATATTAGATAATTTGTATGTATGTTAGTTGGTTATCTATTTCTTACAGTCTTATAGTCTTTTTAACTGAATCAGTTGCGACTGCATGATATTTATTACGAATTTCACTGGAATTATTGATAAGAAATGTCTCGGCTTTTTTTTGAATGGAAAAATTTAATAGCTGTTTCTTACTGTTGCGATCTATTTTTAGATGTGTGTTATTGTCGTGACATTTTTATTGTTTGACTGCTGTAGGTTTTTCCTTTTTTTTTTTTTTTTAATTTTTTACGTGCTGGATGATATGGATCGTAAAACTCTGCTTGTAATTAAATTTTTATGTTTAAAAACGGAAATTCAGAAAATAGAATTTGAAAAAGAAGTACAATTTTGTGATAGTAAAATATTATGTTACTTGTGAATTTATATTGATTTATCTGTGAGAAAATAAAATTAGGAAAAAATAAAATTTGACCTTTTTATTTATCTAATAATTTGATTACATTTTTCCTGTAATTAAATAGTTTTAATTAATTTAAATATTTTTATTATTTGTGACTTTAATTGCATTTAAAAATGTATTAATTTCAATTATAGAGTAATGTATTATTTGTCTTATTAATAGTAGATATTATCGGTAAAATTTTATAAAAATTATGTTATATTGGTACATCAATTCAATAGCACCAATACATAATAATAAAATAAAACATTTCTTATATGATAATATGTATTTATTAGTTTATTTAAACTATAAAAATTTATAAAAAAATTACAAACAATATTTTTTATATACAAAGTTTTATATACATCTTAGTATTCTATATTAACTGTGTTTTTTTTCTATGACGCAATATATCTCATTAATTACTTGACCCTAACTTAATCCTATTAAAATGGCTAGATTAACAATCTAAAATGTGATTGTAGACAATCAGGTCAAGTTGAGATCATTGCTCGACACGACACTTTTATAAATAAATCCATACCTATTTGTTAAAAAAAAAAATGTATTAATTTTAAATTATTTTTTTTTACATTTAAAAAGTTAAAGTGTTTATTTACATACAAAAATTATTAATCACTAACGAACAATCTTATAATAGATTAATTGATATTCAATCAGTATAGATAATTACAGTTAATTATCAGTAGTACTCATATTAAACAATATTATTTAACGCTTACAAATTTAAAAATAAAAAAAAAGAATAACATAAACAAATCGCTTTTATATTCAATTACATAATTAATTCTTTAGTATACATAGACTCATAAAATAATTCAACAAACCCCAATCTTCAAATTCACTATTTCTATTTCATGACGCAACTTTCACAATCATAGTCATTTGACCTTTTACACACTCGCAATCATAATCATTTAACCTTTGTCAATCAAATAACACACACACACACATACACGTATATCTATTATCCAGCTCTCTTCGTAGTCGTCCAAGTTTGTTTAATCATATCAGCAGCTTTTTCACCAATCATAAATATACCAGCATTAACATGACCCACAGGCATAGTAGGCATAATCGATGCATCTGCAACCCTTAAACCCTTAACACCATAAACCCTTAATTGATTATCAACAACCGCATCAGGATCATTTGGTGGTCCCATTTTACAAGTACCAATTTCATGATTCATCATAGATGGTAAATGTCTGATCGCACAACGCCAATAATTATCAGTAGCGAAGTCGTACTTTCTGCAACCTGGTATCTTGCGTTCGTGTAATCGACTACCATAAGCTGCTAGTGGTCCGGTTTTAGACAACTCAATCGCGTGTTTTAGACCTTCGAGAATGATCTCGATATCAGCTGGATGCTGAAAGAAATTAGGCTGGATGATTGGTGGATCGAGGGGGTTGCTAGAACGCAGAGTTATACGTCCGACACTACGTGGATTCTGGACTATCGGCCAGATGGACCAGGCGTCTTGGTTCTCGATTGGTCGATAAACTGCGTCGTACAGCTCGTCGGTGATACCTAAAGCTTTACGTAATGAAAGACCACCATCCGAGGCGAGAGAACCACTCGCGAAGAGTAGTTCAACGTCCGGTCTGGCATCTTGAGCGTATTTGGTACGAATGAAAGCAAGGGCTTCTGCGCCACCAGGTATGGCCAGGGCACCTCGACCACGTAGTGCGTACTCCAGTGCCACCTGTGGTCGCATCAGCCTGCTTTGGAGTAATCCAACGCTCTGGTTGACCATAAAGGTCAAACCAAGAAAGCCAACGTGCTCGTAGAGGTTGTAGCCAACTTGAGAATCCTGAACCAACTCAATTCCCAGCTGCTCCAGATGCTCACGTGGTCCCACTCCCGAGAGCATCAGTAGCTTAGCTGAGTCAATGGTACCAGCCGTGAGGATGACCTCCTTACTAGCTCGCACCGCCAGACGCCGACCATTTCTTATGTACTCGACCCCGTAAGCTCGACGACCCTCGTCGAACAACACTTTCACCACCTGCGCGTTCGTAAGAATGTGCAGATTCTTTCGACGTGTCTTTAGGTAGGCACTAGCTGCGCTACATCTTCTACCCTTGTCCATGTTTACTTGGATGTAAGAGAAGCCGATCTGATCTTTACCGTTGTAGTCGAGAATTTTGTAGCCTAGACGCTTGCCGGCTTTTAGAAAAGCTGTTGATAGATCCGTGTGATAAGGCACGTGCTCGACGCAGAGATAACCCTCGCTACCGTGGTACGATGAGTTCGTTGCGCCTGCAAAATGGTTCATTGGGATTTTAAAAAGATGAGAAGTAGAGGAGTCAAGTGATACGAGAGTCAATGACCTTATTAAGGATTTTATATTATTTACTATTATTGTACTAAAAAAAAATTAACTTAATTTTTTTTTAATTATTTGAAAAAATAAAGTTTTAAATTTAATTTAGGAAATAATTAAAGTGTCATTTATTAAAAATAGTTTTTTAATTTTAAATAAATTGATTTTATCTCTTGAATATTATTGGTCATTAGTTTAAATTATTAAAATAATTTAAACTCACAATGATTGAAAATCAAATGAATTAAGTAATTGTATCTGATGTCATTTAATTTATTTGTATAAATACTATTATATAAAAATTGAAACCAAGTATTTCATAAGTAACTACAATTTAATATAAAAAAAAAAGAAGAAAAACTTTATGGTAAAAAACCTGTTACATCGAATACCTTTTTTTTACTGAATTGAAAGTTTTACCATAAAATACATTTATTTCTTCACAGTTATGTATTCGTGGCTTATTTTTTTATATCATTTAAAAAAAAAACAAAAAAAAATCAACATAAATCACAATTTTAAAAGTTTTCACTTACTTTATTTACAAGACTAGATTATAATTTACTATATGATTTTATAAGATCAATGAATAATTCATTTGATTTTAATGATGTTTTGATTATTCGAAATATTTCACCTCATTTAAATTAAAATTTTTTAAATTCTAGACATTTAAATTATTATAATAGTCCCAAAAAGTACATATTAATATAATTTATACAACTACGCATTACTTTTACAAGTCTACTTTAAAAGGAAAGAAAAAACCAAAACAAGAATATATAAAAGTTCAATTAAAAATGAGATAATCCAAATTATCTTAAATGAATTATCAAACCAGTAGTATAAAAACAAAATTTTTTTTTATACCGATAACCAAATAATCTGCAACTAAGATAATTATCAAAACTCAAGCTTCATTAATTTTCTTACAATGTCACCAATAATATTTATGACATAACTGACCTTTAAAAATATGATAACGCAAGATTATTATGAAAAAAAAAAAATCGCGCAACTGTTGTTACAACAAAAACAAATTGACACCAATATTATCTCTCTGCAACTTTTGCACTTGCCAAATACCTATATACACATCATCTTGTTCCATCACATATGCACACGTGAATAGCATTTATATAGTTAATAGCGTCCTCGAGAGATGCGCTTGTATATTATACGACGCAATAAAAGAGATTTCACTTGCAATCCACTAAAACTCCTCATCCTTACGCCTATAAGCTAATTACGAAAAAATTTCACGTACGTATCGATATTACCGTCTGCAGACGCAATAGTAATCGTGTGTATATTACCTTGGATGCGTTGATTATAGTAAATAATCTAGCAATACATATTGCCAATAGCAGTAAGATTAGGTGTGAAGTAACAAAGTTCGACACGTAGTATGAGTTTAACGAACTTTGTTACGTATACTAAATGACAAATAATAAAAAAAAAAAAAAAGATATATAAAACTTACCTGGAACTTTAAATCGTTCGCTTTTCTTGAAGTAAGGAAGTACATCTTCATAAGCCCAGCCTTGATTACCAAGGGCTGCCCAGAGATCGTAATCATGATGATTACCACGTGTGTGTATCATATAATTTAGTGTACTGGTACCACCCAGACATTTCCCTCGTGGCCAAGGACATCGACGATCTTTCATACCCAAGCAAGCAGCTGATTGAGGCTCAACTTTATAACCCCAGTTATAATCTGTTAGCTGGAAGAAACTGACCAGCATAGGGATTTGATTAAGAACACCTTCAGGACCACCAGCTTCAAGAAGTAAAATACGCCAGTTTTTGTTTTCACTGAGACGATTGGCTACTGCAGAACCACCTGAACCTGCGCCTACTACGATGAAATCGTAAGGACGATCGCTTGCTGGTTCGGATACGATGTTTTCGTTGACTTGATTGTGGCTACGAAATATGTCGAGAATTGATTGGGATGTAATTGGTCTGGTTGTCAGAAGCAGCAAATTTAGAAGATGAATTAATCTTGATAGACGCCACATTTTCTTTTTTGATAAGATGAAAATTGTTGCGTCTGCGAATAAAAAATGAATTTTTAGAAAAAAAAATTGAAAATTGTTAAATTATAGTAGTTTTTTTCTTAGAAAGAATTTAAAAATAAAATTGGTATTAAGGATATATAGCGATGCATTTAATTATTTGAAAGCTAATGCAAAGATCGAATTATATATATTTTTTAAGGAAATTTCCTTGTTTAAGTGTTTCTCAAGAGTGAAAGAAAGTCTTTCACACAATAATAATAGGAAACGTATATTCGTATAGCTTAACTATAGTACGTAACTGATCTTACATATTTATATTTCCTATATATACCTGAGTTACTAAGGTGAAATTTTTTTTTATTTAAAAATTGTATTCATATAGGGTAATCATCTTAATTCATTATACAAATTATTATAGATTAATTAAAATGATGAATAATTTAAAAAAAATCAAGATTAATAGAAATTTTATTCATGAAAAGAAATGAATGTGTATTGATTAGTATTTAAATTTAATTCTTCTGTTTAGGATTCACACGTGACATAACTTTTAGTTATATATATATTTCTGAGTATGAGACAGGAACGAGACGAAGCAAATTTTTTTCTTTTTATTATTATTTTTCGCGTCGACTGCATTTCTTTTATAAAATTGCTTTTCTAGTCGATGACTGCTTCCGATTTTCCGAAAAGAGTTTAGGATCGATAAGCACTTTCACTATCCTGCTGCTTCTTCTTCTTTTTTTTCTTCTTTAGTTAATTGCATAGCTATATCTTTTTTTTTGTTCGTAACTTAAGACGGTCGAATATTTTGTTGAAAAATTTTTTAAAAAAGATGTAGATTATAGAATCTGTATAAATATAATTTTAAATAAATTTAGATTGTTGTTTTAAAAATTATTTCAACAAAATAAATAATTAATATTAGAAACTTGCTAAAATTAACTCTTGTTAGGATACTGATACTTATTAATATCAAACATATAACAACAACAAGTATCATTTTCTGCAAAAAATCCATAAAAAAAACGAAATCACATTTCAGAAAATTCCATATCAATTAAAAACATAAATTAAAGTTTAAAAAAAACTCTACAAAACTCTATTTAAAATTACATGCAACACTACAAAATAAACAACATTTATTAATCATTCATTTCCTATACATTTTCAGTAATTCAGTAGAGTAGTAGGTTAGTCACCGTTATATATTTTTTTTTCTATTTTCAAACTGCACATATAGGTAATTTTGTTAATTTTTTTTTTATTGCATAACTTTCACTTTCAACTATATATACGTATATACATCTATATACGCTTAAGATATACACGTTACAACTCAGATATAGATGCTGTTACATGAGCTCTCTTTCACATTCTGTCCTCTTATACTATTACTACTACTACTACTTTTCCTAACATAACCGATCATATGTACACAGATGCACTATTTGGATATGAAAAGATTATTACGTTAACACTTTATGTTTACACCCCTTAATTGCACAATTTCGAAAATAATCTTTTTACTTTACGATTCGTCACGTTAATATTGTATTTCGAAAAGTATCATAAAATCATCATTACCATACAATACTTGTAAACTTAGACTTAAAATAAAAATGAATAAATCATCTATCACATAAATATTTGTCAACCATAGTTAAAAAATAAAAAAAAAAAATGAAAAAAGGTCATTCTACAAAATAGAACCTTTTAACTCTCAATAAAAGCATCAACCCTAGGGAGAGAATATATACAAGCTTTCTATAGTGCATAAAAAGCACACGAAGGGCGGATACAGAAGAGAGAAAGCATCGTATTGCATTGTTTGTCAAGCCCGTCACTTCGTATATGTAGCAAAAGAATACACACACACACACAATCTATCCCTTATCCCTTCGTATTTTACACTTTTTTTCTTTCTCTCTTTTTCATTCACCTCACCAGCTCATCTCACATACATAGGTCTTCCTCAACTATAATACCTATATACATGCATAACATGCAAACTTCCTTTGTCACTCCATAGTTGCAAAGTTTATATAGCTGGAAAAGTCTTATACGCTTTTGTGTCATACAATCCAACGCGTATAGTATAATACTCGCGAATGAAGCCCGCTTGCACTCACTCACTCACTCAGCACCCTCACGATGACCCTAATTCGTCTCAAGCATTATATATACTATATATCAGCCCCATTGATCTACTTTCACGTCACTGTTGCTCCGATATATATCTCACACTTCTCTTATCAATCTCAAAGTTCTCTCATTCTTTCCGTCTACGAGAAACGTATTTTTTTTCACCTGCTTTTCAGACTTTGATTTTTTAGATATTGATATTTCGCGAATGCATTAGCAAAAAAAAATTTAATGAATTCCAGATATATGTTTGAAAAAAAAAATTATATAAAATTTGTCGGGTTCTCACCTGTATGATCAATCTCAGCCTGGTATCTGCAGTTATATCGATACGTTGTTATAAGTATACAGGTCGAGAGCAGGTCGTCCGGTCGACACGGCGATTCAGCCGCAAATGCCGGTTATACGTTGGGGGGGCTTTATGCAACCACGTGGACTCTCGACTATACTCTATACTCTATACACTTCGGTCTATACGTCTATAATACTCGTCCAAGTGAACGTTTCCCCTCTACCACATAAAATATAAGCGAGCGAGAGAACAACGGCTAGCTTGTATATAGCTGGATATATTTGTGTAAGATCCCCAGAACGTGCTGTCCGAGGAAATGCTGCGCTTTCACGAGACTTAACGGCCGTTGGCTATATTGCCTATATACCTCACTCGCGTAACGACATGCGTATATATATAGAGAGAAGTGGGAGTTTTGGTTGAACTTTGTGTGATATAGGCGATTATTTTTTTTTTTTTTTATAAAGTAAAAAAGAGAAGGAGAGGGAGAAAAAAAAAGATTGATAGTTGAGAGAGTAAGAGTGTGTGGTTTCGCGGCTTTGTGGAATCTTGATATTCCGGTTGGGCGAGCCCTAGATTGTGTGTATATACTGGATTTTTACTCTTTGCAAAGTACGTACTTACTTGATGCGAAATTATACTGACGACGAGTTTGTGGTGTTTCTGTGTGTGTGTGTATCTCAAGAGAAAGACGAGACTTGTTTTGTACAGCTTTACTAAACTTGGTTAAAATTGATTTTGAAATAGTCTGGTGGGAATAAAGCGAAGTCTTTTTTTTTAAAAAGTTCATTTACTTGGGATAAGTTTCTCGAGTTAGTGGGTAATCGTTAATTTTTAAAATACATTGGTGAATATTGAAAAAGCCACAGAGTGGATTGAAAATTGTTTGTTTGATAGAAGTTTCAAGGTTGAGGTTTTGAATGTTTGTATAGAATTTGCAAATTTTTAATGTTAGATGGTTTGATTTAATTTTATAATATTTTGATTAATCTGCGTACCTGTAAATAAAAATAAATAAAAAGAAATTTTTTAGTCATTAATTAAAACTATTTTGTGGATATTTCAGAAGAAATTATGATAAATTTGATATAGGATACTTTTTGTTCATAATTTATGGACTTACAAATTAGGAAGATTTTAATTTACCGTAAATCTGGTTAATTTAAAAACATGAGCCCATGAGCGCTTTGATGACCAAAGATTGTTTCTGCAAGTAACGGTTAAAACATTTCAGCGATATTCATCGTTTAAAATGGTTTATATTCTTAGATGTTTTATCATGGAATTTACGATATATTATTTTAAACGGTATGCTTATCTATGATGTTTGCTATGATTTAAAGATTTTTTAATTTGAAAAATATGTTGAAAATTAGATTAAAATATAATGGAAAATTAATTACTAAATTATATTTATCTAAATAGATAGTAATTAATAAAAATTCAGATTCTTCTTTCGAAAAAATAGTTTTAATGATGAAAATTTTAATGTTTGTACTAATTTGCTTTTAAATTTCACATTTTTTAACTAACATCAAAGTTTTGTCAATGTAGATATAATTTATTAAATATTTTTAATTTCTCAAAAAAAAAAAAAAAAATTAAAACGACTTTTTATAACTATAGGTACATATATCTCTTTTTTTAAGTACTTTTTAACATCATAAGATAATATCAAAATTCATACATTTTCAATGTGCCCCTGCATAAAGATAATCCGACTTACTTACATGTAACGAAATTCCTAATCAACTCAAATTATGTTTGGGTTACAAGATATTGGTATGGATTATAATGAAAGGTAGAAATATTGTTTTTAAAAAATATTTAGATTAACAAATTTTATTATAACACCTTAAAGAAAAATAACAATTACAAAATCATAAAAAAAAATTAAAACGTAAGTTACAATAACATTCTTTAGTATCGATAGAAAAACTTGAAATTTATTTCTAAAAACTTAATTAAATTTGTATCGAACAAATATTATGGCACAAGTGACTTAATTGATATTGAGAACATTAAAGTTGACTAAATTCAACATGTTCGAAAGGGCTAGGAAATATAAAAATGTGTGACATTTTTAATGACGGATTCTTCAAGCGTATAGTTTATGTGACTTATTGGTCTACACTGTACATACATTTTTTTCGGTTAATTTATTTCTCGGATTTTATTCGATACTCTTTGTGACTGCCTCATAAATATTTATATTAAAAATGTTATTAAATCAAAGATAAACAGCAGTCATGTAGTCTAGTTTTGAAACTAATACATTGTGTGAAATACAAATTTTATACAAAATTTGTTTCAACAATATCTACTTATTTACAACCTTTCAAAATGAAAGATTTTTATCAAAACAATTCTTACAATTTACAATGGTTTAAACAGTTTTTTTTTTCTACCGTCATACACTCTATTCACATTTTTGTCATAATAGACTCTTTGCATCAAAATATTAATCCACATAGCACATTTTCTAAAAAAAAAAAGACTTTCATTCAGCACACAAACAATCACGCATACCCCACATCTGTATACTCATTCCAATCGCTCTTAATAATATCCGCACCCTTTTCGGCTATCATAATCACAGGAGCATTGGTATTGCCGCTGCTGATTGTCGGCATTATCGAGGCATCAATGACTCTTAGTCCAGCAATTCCATAGACCCTTAAATGTGGATCAACAACAGCTTCAGGATCATATGCTGGACCCATTTTTGTCGTACCTACAGGATGATAAATTGTCATACTAATGTGTCTTATGTGGCACTCCCAGTACTCGTCGCTAGCAAACTTAAGATGTTTGCAACCTGGTAGCTTGATTCTATGAAGCCGTGAACCAAATTGCTTGAAAACCTTAGCTTCGCTGACGCGTACTGCTATTTTAGCACCCTCGACTAGGGTTGCTATGTCGTGAGGATCTTCGAAATAGTTTGCATCGATTTTTGGACTTTGGAATGGATTAGAGCTGCGTAGACGTACTGTACCACGTGAACGTGGCCGGAGTAATAGCGGGATGATGGTCCAGGCATCCTTATTGGCGATAGGCCGGTAGACTGTATTGTAGACCTCATCAGTGATCCCCAGAACCTTACGAACTTGAGCCCCAGCATCTGAGTTTATCGAGGCTGGAGCCATGTGGAATTGGATGTCAGGATAGGTCCCGGTTGCATTAGCATATTTCGTATTAACAAAGGCATAACCTTCAACCCCACCAAGAGTTGTCATTGGACCACGTCCATTAGCTACATAGTGCATCGTCATAGGTGCAGCTTGAAAACGATCCTGTACAATAGCTACAGGTTTGTCTACAAGAAAAGTCAGTCCACCCATACCAACGTGATCTTGCATATTGTCACCAACACGCAGATCCTTGATCACAGGAATTCCAAGCTCCTCAAGATGCTCTCGTGGTCCTACACCTGAGAGCATTAGGAGCTGTGGCGAATTTATAGCACCTGCTGATAGTATAACCTCCTTACGCGCACGTACAATCTGCTTACGACCATCCCGCCAAAACTCCACTCCAGTTGCTCTTCTTGTCAGAGGATTAATGATCACCCTAGTCACGTGAGCGTTCATAGCCGTGTGAAAATTTTTACGAAGCCTTACTGGACGTAAAAAGGCTTTGGCTGTTGAGCATCTGCTACCTCTTCTGATAGTTCCCTGAGCTATCATAAAACCAGTTTGGTATTCCCCGTTGATGTCCCTGTTTTCGTAACCCATCTCTGTGCCAGCCTGTACAAATGCTACGACCAAGGGTGTCCTCCATGGTGATTCCTTAACAAAAATAATAGATTTTTCAGTAATTCACAATTAAAATGTATTATCTATATAATCATTGTAAATCTACTCTATAGAAATATTAAGATAATTTTAAACACAAAAGATTGATACCAGATATCATAACCTAAAATAAATAACCATCTCATTACCTGGACAGTAAGATAACCACCAGTACCATGATAAGGACTTCCTTGTAGATAGGGATTTCGATTGTCTTCTGACTTTTTAAAATAATAAAGTGCTTGATCATATCCCCATCCAGGATTACCAAGAGCTTCCCAACCATCATAGTCATGTCTATTTCCTCGTACGTACAGCATGTAATTGAGTACACTAGAACCACCAAGTACTTTCCCTCGAGGCCAGTTACATCGTCCACCTTTCATACCAAGACAAGATCGTCCATTAGGCTCAGTTCTATATCGCCAATCAAGCTTGGTCAGTTGTAAATAGGCAGCGAGTGATGGTACGTCAGTGATCTCGTTCTCGTCAGGTCCAGCCTCCAACAGCAGCACCTTCCATCTCGTGATCTCAGATAATCGCGAGGCTACCACAGCTCCAGCTGAACCACCACCCACCACTATAAAGTCGTATTCCGCATCTAGAGGATAGCGATCGATCGGTCGACTCTCGGGATCTGAAAGAGAGTAAGAGTAAGGAGTGAAGGAGGCCAAGAGAGGGCCTGAATTAGAATTGAGAGCAGCTTTTGTATTTGCGGAGAGAGAGAGAGAGAAATCCCCTTAGGGAGGGTGAGCTGACTTCGTTGTGGTTCCGTTTTATGTGTGTGTGTGTGACGCTCTCAACTATATCTATCTATCTATCTCTCCAACAACGTTTCACCCGTTATTCCGACTTATATAAACAAGCTCTCGTTTCAGATCGAATGCTCGCGAATGATAGCTTATGTAAATGAGCAGCTTGTCGCGGGATATATATCTGTATATATAAGTGGGATACTGTGTATACCGGTATGTATAGGAAATATATATATATAGTTATCGCGGGAGTTAAGCTGTTTCTTGGATGTCTTACTCAATCATGATGTCAACGTGACTTATTACATCCGATCAATAATCTGCGTAACTTTCATCTTAAAGCTTTTTTTTTACATGTGGGATAAAAGCGTGTTAATAAAAGGGATTATAATAAATGGAATATCTGTTGTTGGAAATTAAATGGTATATGTATTTAATGGGATTTAAATATTTGATTTGTGTTTTGTTTGGATGATATAGTTTAAGTGTAATTAAGAGATATTATATTTTTATTTATATAATACGCTTGTTTTGAATATTATCGCGATTTTAAAATATGTATTTCGTTATACATATTTATATTTTTTTTTCTTGAATTGGAATTCGTTTAATGTAGACATAAAGAATAGCGGTGTATATCGTAAACTTTCTCGTAGTTTAATATTTTCAAATAGTATTCTATGTTTTTAAAGTCTCTTTGCTATTTATATATTTTATGCATTCGCATTTGATTTTCTCTATTTCCGATTGGCAAAACGTTCTTAAAAATAAATAAATAAAATAAAAAAAGGAAAAAAAAAATTTATCTAGTTTAACATGATTTCCATTAGTAAATCGACAAACCCGGAAAAAGAAAAAAAATAGTAATATGAATAAATAAAACTACTGGTGCTAATTCACCAATAATAAACTTAATACTTATATATCGTAATCTCGAATATAGATTTTATGCGATAGTGCTAATAAGCAGAATTTCACTTATTCGTTAAAAAAAAAAAAAAATAAAAATAATACTCCGCTTTTATCTTGCATAAAAACCATTTAATATCATATCGGGTTATAAATATCTAAGTCAACCGTTAAAAAAAATAAAAAAGTAAAAAATCTCCATACTTACCAAGTTGATCATAATGATAATAAGATAATCCAGCAATAAGTAAAGGTACAAGCCAAAGTCCAGTACCAACAAGACCAATAGCACCCTTAAGCGCCGAGGTGACAACGATCGTACTAAGCATTGCGTTAAATCGTATAAAAAAAAAAAAAAAAAAAAAATAGTGTCACCCGGCTTTTGCTTACGGTCAGCAGCAAAAGTAAGTAAGTAATTTTTTCTTTTTATCTGGTGGCCTCGAGGCTCTCCGAGCTTCCTCAGCCTTGATCCTATGTCTTCGACGTCCGGTATCGCGCATGTTATGCACGAGCTCGCTTCCACTTGGCTTCGGATTTATTTTGCATACTAAAAAACAAAAAAACAAAATAAATAAAAAATTATGTATATGAATTAGAAGTTTGATTTAGATATATGGAAGTGAAGGGTATAATCAATCTTAAAATTTTAATTTTAATTTTAATGGTAGTAGTTAATAATTAAAATAACTATATATGTCAATCTTATCAATTCTACTAATAAAAAAAAAAAGAAAATAAAGTTTTAATTTTTATCAAGAATCATTTTATATAATTTAATGCACAGAAAATTTCAATGTATATGGTTACACGCAAATCAGAGTCTCTGTCATTCACACGGAGCTCATACTTCTTCAAGTACAGTGATCATTTCATACTAGGAATGAAAGACAGATAGATGTAAAAAACATACAGCCTAAAGGGGGCGTGATTTTTTGACGCGCCTTTACGTTTTAAAATCTACGTGCTTCGCGTCATTATTTGGGCGTGTGTGTTCTATAGTATATAATGCTGTAGAGAGAAAGTAAAGTCTGTATGTATACCAAGTATATACATAACGTACATACATACAAGTTGAATAAAAGCGCATAGATATGTAGCTTTGCATTTTGCGAATTATTAGCTCTTTGGTATTATTTGTTGGAGAGCTCGTAAAATATAAAAAAAAAGAAAGAAAGAGAGATAGGTAGTAGGGTATATGAATTCTTATTTGAGATTAACACTTGCAAATAGAGTTTAAGAGAGTATTTGTAAATATTTTTTTTTGTTACGATTTAAGTACTTTTTGAGACATGCAAGTGAAAGCTTTTTAGTCGATTAGCCTATCGGTAAGATTTTTCGTCTTAAATTTATATATATTCGATACTTGGTTTAAATTCGAAAAATTCGATATGTGTATTTTGTAGTTATAACGCTGCAAGCTGTTTTATATATACATATATATCTATATAGTATGAATTGGATTTTCTTAACATACATTCAAGCAATTTCGATCGAGTTTTATAAAAAAAATATTTATCGTTGAAAATTTGCCATTGGCATTGCTGTATACGTAAGTGCCAATATAATTTTTTTTTTCTTTTTCATGAAAGCATATATAGAAGTCAAATTGAAGGAGTTGATTTTTAACGATACCATGTACATATAGCAGATATATCATTGTTCGTTCAAATCACATATATCAATGATACAAAAAATAAAAAAAAAAAAAAGTTGCATCAATGGTACACACATACAAGTGTCATGACATTAAGGAAAGTTCTCTCTTATACATATATAAATATATACGAACTACATAGTGCGTCGTACATTTAGAAAGTCAAGTCTTCGAATCTTTTTTTTTTTTTTTTTTTAATTTCAAGTGACAAACGGTAATTGTTCCTTCGATTCACTTAAATCCAACACCGTAAGTTTCCCACCTGTCTAATGTGTGTATTCAATTTCATCTGACAATCACTTTGTGTATATGTATGGGTGTAGGTAACCATTAGATAATAAGAAAATTAGAAAATCACCAACGCCCATTTTAACCATAGAACTGTCGAGACCCTCAACCGCAAAAGCACCAATTAAACATTTAAAAAGACAGGAGAACTATACCGGTAATTCTCGATTCCTTTTGATTATCCTCTGGAATATTATACAGACCTTTATATAAAGCGTACGCAAAGTACTTTTTTTCTTTTTTTTTTTTTTAAATCACTTATTGAATACACGCTGCTACAGATGATCTGCAGCTGTTACTTGCTGTGATCATTTATGCTGTTGGTGCACAACATATATCGGTAGCATATAGCGAAACGTTCGAGAGAAACAACAAGCGAGGCAAATAAAGTGTTTAATTTTAATTGCATCGCCATCACGACGACGATTTCCTTTCTCTCTGTATAGCATAGTATAGTATACAGTACATAGACTGTAGTAAGTGGGGTTTGAAGCGTACGGGAAATCTGCAATAATCAACTATACTACTGTCATATATACATATAGGACCACACAAGTGTGTGTATGTATCTATATGAGATCGTTAACTTTAGCGCGTTCAGGCGACGGATTCACTTTATAATGCGTGAATGAAACGATTCGCGCTCCCACGTTAATCATTTTATATATCTTTAATGCTTCCCCGGATGTACGGAAATGGAGTGTGTAGGTATGTTTGAGAGGGAGTAGAGATTATTCGGAGATTATATTTGTAGCGAAAAAGAGAGCTGCTGCACGAATTCACGCGCTTTTATCGCGATTTTGTACAAATTAATTCAAGTGTATGTGTATGTGCTGTATATATTTATACAGGTAGTAAGAGGATTTAATCGACTATTTGAAAATCGTAAAATGGTAATATTTGAAAGAGAGAGAGAGAGAGAGAGAGAGAGAGAGAGAGAGAGAGAGAGAGGGAGGGGGGTGGGGAAAATCAAAGTGTGATAGAGGATATATATTCTGTGGTTTTAGTGGTTTCGCGTATTTCCGAGGGATTAAGGGATTTTATCGGGTTTTATGCTAATAATCGACTCTTTATAATACCAATTTTCAATTATAACATTCATGAGATATACATATGAAATCACATGTATATAATAGTATATTCAGTATAGCGCTTTTATACAGTTCACGTGGAAAATAAAAGTTGGTGAGAAAAAAACGGGTTTAGCTATACATACATACATACATGTATGTATTTCGCGAACTTGAACGAGAACTTATAAAAGGCACGTGGTACCGCGACTTCTCAGGGCCGCGCGAAAGAAAACAATGGACCACAAGGAAACACGTTGGCTTATAGGATGTATACATATATAGCATATACTTGCAAGTCAAGTTCAACGAGTGGACGAGAATCAATGTGTATATAGTATACGTATATATAACTGATGATCAGGTCGGTATGGTTTGGTTGGGCGAGCACACCACTTTGAGTATGTATATATGGAAGCTCACTCGCTTGCTCGCTTGGTTGGTTGGCCCATGGAAGGCGAAAGGAGAGAAAGCTGACGTGGCGCGGCTTCCCGCTTTGCCTTCTTTTTTCCTTTTTTTTTTTTTTGCTCTCTTATATATACGAAAGTCACGGTTACGTTATATGAGCGAGAGCGTTTGCGAATGTTTGCGGATATGATGCTGATTTTGCTTCCGTGAGGCTGAAGAAGAAGAAGAAGAAGAAGGGGATTTGTATTTATTCTTTGTTTGTGAGTGCAGATTCTGAGGGACGGTTTTTACTCAATTTGGGGATATATGGTAATGTGTATGTGTGTGTATGTGAGATGAAATGGAAAGTTTGAGATGACTCATTTATTTTATATGGGAGAGTATAAGGAGTTGAGTTTTTTTTTTTAGAGGAGGGTGCTTTTTTGTTTTTTGTAGGTGTAGATGAAATTGGCTATCGAGTGGTTATATAGAAGGTTGATATTAGATGAGGTGGTTTTGTGTTTCCGTGTGATTTACTCGAGTTGATTATGTTATTTTCTTAGTGAGTCGTTTGAGTGTATAGGTATTGATTTTAGATAACGTTACCTATCATGTAATGTAATATACATTTTTTTTTTAAGTATAAGATTGTGGGAATAATGTCGTGTGTCTAGAAATTGAAAATTGGTTAGATCGTTAACTGAATTATATACTTTATAAAAATTATTTTTGAAAAGTATTACATATACTTCCAATTTTCTATTATTATTATTATTTTTTTTTTTTCAAAAAATTCTTATATCACACTTTAAAAATTATTATTTAATTACATCAACGAATTAAGAGAGAGAAATCGAAAATCTATTTAAATGATACCTTACAATATATCTCTATATATACAGCATAGTTAAATGAGCTCGTTGCTTAATCACAACTCATTAATTGTAATTATACATTTCGTGAGAATCTGTTGCATTAAAAGAACCTCAAGGTATATATTTCTTTCTTCTTCTTTTTTTTATTTTTGAAGACAGTGTTTGCATGTTAATAATAATAATAATTATTATTATTAAACAAAAACCAAGTTGACTGATGAAAATTGTTATATCTTTAACTGTAATTATTTTTTCAGTTGAGTGTATAGTTATAGTAGTAGGTGATTATCACTTATATATATACATTGGATACAAGGATAGATTTAAAGAAATTATAGATAAGTCAACAACATTGAAAAAATAGTTAATAGCACAGTTACGAAAATTATTCAAAATTAAAAATAAAAATAATATTAAATTTACTATCATTTGTTAGAAACAATTTTTTTTACAAAATCTATACATTTCCCAATATATATATATTATTTTCTCAACAATTATCAATTTTTCTTTTACTAAATTTTCAAACTAGTACTTAACAATCATACAACAGTTCAAAGAAAAAAAAAGTAGTAATTAGCGTAAAGACGTTTAACAACCAGCTTGTTGTGTTAAGTCGTAAGTAAGGGTACCAAAAGAAAATTTCCTCATACATGTATACCTATACACACCACCTTACTATATACATATATATACGGCCTACTTTTATCAGATTAGAAGTCATTACCAGCTTACTCTTAAAGTATATATACAACGATACATATAACTCCTTTAAAGTGTGAGTTTTACCAGTTTTGTTATAACGTATCGTTTAGTAAATATCGATATATATATGTAGCTGCTTACATACATATAGAGCTACTTAGCACTAGTGTACATTTATACACCACAAAAACCTCATACTGATTTATATCCCTCCAAATCTCTCTTCATTACGATTTCATCGTAAACTATTAACATTTCGCTAACACCATTATATATGTACGTAGAAATTAAATCGACGCATACTTAAAAAAAAAAACAAAAAAATTTGTTTTCACGATTACCAATAATATCGATACGCAAAAAAAAAAAATAAGCTAAACCTTGAAAAAAAAAAACTTAAAACCGGACATTTTCTTATTCTTCCGTATAAACCGATCACTAACCTTTCCACCAACTACAAAAAAAAACGAAGGAATCCAGTTCGCATTTTTGTACTGGCTTTAAAAAAAAAAAAAAAACGATAAACGAAGAAGTCAATATCTCACTTGCAAAAAAAAGAGAAAAAATATCAGCAACAACAGAAACAGCAGCTCTCGTTTAAGATTGGCCCATAAAAATCACTTTCTTTGCTATACATACCGGCACTAAAAATGCTATCGGTGTTCTGTGCGTTCAAAGTAATGTACGTTAAGTTGAGTTTACCGGAAGCGTATAGTCACTCACGAACTTCTTTATACATATCCTTATATACTTGGCTTTCTTCTACAGTTGTACTTACAATGTGGGATGTCTGCGTCTATTACCGGTCTCTTTTATACGTATATATATACTATATATACGTAAAGTGTTAAAGTGTTTCTCGCGGTTTTTAATAAACGTGTGTGGTTTGCGAAAAGTAGATTTTATATTATGTACTAAGTAGTGTATACGCACGTCTTACTATATTTTTTAATTTTTTTCCATCTCTTGATTCATCTTCCGGATTCTTATATAGAAATTATTTCTTAAAGGATGAGTTAATTGGGATGATGATTAAACAATTGGATGAAATTAGAGTTTGAATTATAAATTTTAAGTTGAAAGTGAATTTTTTTTTTATAATTGTAAGATGAGTTATATGCAATCAAAATGAGTATATACGATTTTATTTATTTTTCAACTGATTTGTAAGTTAGATTTAAAGAATTTTCAAGATTTCATTTTGATGATCATGATGATGATGATGATGATTTAATTGAGATGAAACAATTGTAGAAAATTTATGATGATCGTAAATTGATTATGTACATACATATACCCTTGTAATATGTATTTCGATTATTCTATCAAATGATATATTAATGGCATATCGTAAAATTTAAGGAATATAATAGATGCTAATGAAACATATTCTATGCGCGTGTATGCGTGTATTTCATTTTATCGACATTCAGCAATCTATTCTATTGTCTGTAAGTATTATAGCCTCAAGGTGGATAGGATTAACGATATTTAAGATATCAAATTTCAATACATCTATATTATCTTGTATAGTTTAGTTATAAAAGCCACTATTGTTAACTGGACCTTATTCTCAATTTTTTTTACCGATCAAAATCTTAATGATATACAAGCATAATAAGAAAAGATGAATATTGATTAATTAAATTTTTATAAGCATAATATTTATCATTATCTTTATTTTTTCTCTAAAGTCATTTTCTAAAATGTCTTATATAACGGAAATGAAAACGTAAGAGATTTTTTTTTTTTATCTTACGTATAGTATACACACATAAATATAAAAATACTTAATCATTGAATTTTCACTCTCTTCTCTCTATTCGATAAGATCATCACAAAAAGCCTCTCTTTTATACTTCCTTTCCAAGTATATGTATAGAAAGAAAATAAAAAAAAATCTATATCTACTATACATTTACGTTCCAAACCAACGCGTACACATAGAGATAATATATCTACACATAAACTTTGTTTTCATCGAGCAGATAATAAATGATCATACATTTCATAGATACATGTCGCAAAAACGGTAGCACTGGTACCACCTTGTATATATATATATATATATATATATATAAAAAAAATTTTAACGCACAAGTGCACAAAATACCTGCATCTCTCGACATCCTACTATCGTTTTTCATTGAACGATGAACAGCAAAGATACTTTTTTCTCCCGGAAGAAGCCATATATACCTACCACACATACCGATCTATAACCAACAGGAGAGCAAAAGGTGTAATATATGTATAGTACCGGCGCGCCTACTTTTATCTTAAATCTGCGTGTGTATATATGTATATATACACATACACGGTGTATATAGATATATTACCAAAGCGTGTTCTTTTTTCCCATATAACATAAAAAAGAAGAAGAAGAAGAATATTCGTCGTTGGTATATAAGCGACCTTGCCGGTTCTTTTTTTTTTTTTTTTTAGTAAACGAAAAAACGAAAGTCCTTGCGTATATAGTGCGGCTCTTTCGTGCGAAGCGAAATTTCGTGAAGCTCTTACACAAGCAAAAGAGTCTGCAAACTTTTTCTCTCTTCCTTTTTTCATCTTTCACCTTATGTACATATATATTACACACACACACATCGACCCACACCTTATCCACTATAGCAATTCTCTCCCTCCACATGAAATTAGTGCATCATCACATTGTTTACCTTTTTTTATTTTCACGTCTATATATATTTAACAAAATATTGTATTCTTAACACGTTTATAAAGTAATACTACCTATATACAATAATGAATTCGTTGCACGCGATGATATATTACCACCTCCCTCTACTTGCATATATATACTATACCATACACTTAAACACAGTTTTCTTTTTTAAGCCTCTCTTATATACGAATTCGTTAATGCCAAGGGCCTTTTACCATTGTTCACGCGTGCGTGCTTGCTTATATACGTTTATGTATGTGTATGTGTAAGTGTGCGCGTGGTGGTCAGGAAAGTGTGGCAGCCGGAAGACAACGTTTGACAGGAGACTTTTGCTTTTTTTTCTTACTTACTTACTTATATTCGTGTCTTTTTTTTTGGCTTTACTACCTATACTTGCTAAAGGTTATGTTTTGAAAGTTATGCAATGAAACAAGTTTTTAGCGGCTTACTTGGTTATATGTGTATGTGTATGTATGTATGTGTGTGTTTGTATACGTGCTTGGCGTGCTTTTTAGCACTTACGCGACATATCACATGTGTATAAGGAAGAAAGTTCTCTCTTTATATCGTAATGTAGGTAGAGGTATGTGTGTGTGTGTGTATGTGGAGAAAGAGAATAAATACCACCTGGGGTATATACGTTATATAACGTAATGTGTATGTAAGTGTAAGTCTTTCTTCTTTTTTTTTTATTTAATATTTTTTTTTTTTTTTTTTAATTATAATCGGCTTGTGTATATGGTGTGATGACGATGATGATGATGGTAGATCGCGATAGATTTTGCGGAATGATATTAAAGTATGTGTTCGAGAAACGTTTAAGAGCTGTTAAATTTGAACATTACTTGGGTTGTTGAACAGATAAGCACTTTTGCGAATTACAAATTTTATTTTTATAAGTCTACCAAAGATTTTTTTTTTTTTTTGAAAATGTTTTTATAAGATTGTTATTATTTAAGCTTGTATGATTTACAAAAAAAGGAGAAGAAAAAAAAACTTGAATTTTATGTTGAGACATTAACTGCGTCTTGACTTAAGTTACACAATATTATAATGCACCTTCATTGTTTCAGACTTAAACCATTGAAATTAAATGACAATAAAATGTCAAGAACAAGCTACGATAAAAAAACTACGGTCGCATAATTACACCTTGCCAATGTCTAGTCGTATAATAAACTTTCAAAAATAGTGTAATAAAAAGAAGCTTAAGAACAACGAAAATCAGCTTGTCAATTTACATTTGACAGGAAGCACCGGATATATAAATATACAAAATTTGCAAGAGTATAAAAATATCATAGGAAAGACCGAATAGAATCACCAGGTAGATATTCTATAGCGCGTAAAAAGTGGCGAGCCGAACCGCAGACGGGTAATGACGGCTATTTTATACTTTCGGATATATATCCGCAAAGTTTTGTATGTGTATAAATATATATACATTCACAATATGATTCACGAATGCGCTATTTCTGGTATATATATAGATACACTCTTTCTCTAATGCTTTAACTTCTTTTATATAATCTGCGTTTTAAAGGAGATCGTTTTTATTTATAGACAAAAATTTAACATTTCTCTTTCTTTTTCTTTCTTTTTCTTTCTTTTAGTGTGCAGTAGTGTAATAGTGATTTTAATTAAAAGACATTAATTGCGGAAATACTACCTGCGACGATTCGATTTATTAACGTTAACTGTATATTTTAATAGGATGCATTTTAAAAGGATCGTATATTTATATGATCTTTATATAGAAAGCAAAATGAAGGGGGGTATAAATTTTGATTGAAAAAAAAAGAAAAAAAAAATAGTAGAAGCAAGTACTTATTATTATATTCCTGTCCTACCTGTTGATTTCACTTTAATCATCGATCTAATTCGTTGAAATCATACATTATTTTTTTTCATTATTTTTGCACAAATACAAAAACAAATATAAATTAATTCATAAAAATTTAAAAAAATCACACATATATAAATACACACAAAACGCACCTTTATTTTGGTAATCCAACCGATTTGTTACTTCCAATTTTGAAAAAAACTGTATAAAAAATTTTTTTTTTTTTAATCCAATTCTTCACGTCCTATTGTCAGAATCAATCAACACCATGATTAATCACAATTTATCACATCAAAAAAAGCTTAAACACAAGAAAAAAAGCTCTCTCTTTCTTTCCTCTTTCAAGCTTTATTTCCTCAATTCAAAAATCTTTTAAACTTCTCCCAAAAAATTCACAAAATAAAATCTTAATAAAAAAGAGACGAGAAGAAGAAAATGAAATAAGCCGGTAATGGTAATTTTTAATAACAAAAGTTGCACACACACAAGATATTACCCCGGCACGTTACAGTATACGAGTGGCGGATGTAACTGCTGCGGCTCTTGTTGCGAGTTCTCGGGCGCGTTCTTGCTGTTCCTCCTCCTTCTACTACTTCTCCTGCCTGCTCAAAGTCGATTCCCGCTTCTTTTCCCTCCTCCTCCTCCTCCATCATATCTATCTCACTCTCTTTTACTTGAGCTCTTTCTCTTTCTCTCACTCGCAAGTCAGTGAAAGTATATATTCTCTTCCTGGCTGGTGTTGTGTGTGTGTGTATGCTGTATTGGACTCCAATGTGTATGTATGTATATGTATATGTATATATATGCGAGAGTAAGTTTGCCTGTGCTAACAGACAAACCAGCCCCACTCGCACACACGCTCTCTTCTCTCCTTGTCCTTCCGCAAAGCCTGGTTATGGAGTTACCACATCGATCGAAAGAACTGGGAGGTCTTGTGTATATGTATGTATAGATATATTTACAGACCCCTACCGAAAAATTTTTCTTCTCCTACTTTTTACTATACTTACACTACTACTACCCTGGGTTTATGGGATACGTTGATATATGGGTGGGGCTCTTTTAGATAATTGCCGACATACTATACCGGAGATTAATTTTTACCTGTATCTATACACGATTAATAGAGCTATATGATGTGAAATTTGAAAGGATTCGATTGATTCTGGATATAGGTGACAAATTTTCATGTCAATATAACTTGTGTTTTACTTGTTATTATGATGATAAAGAGACAGGTGACATGGATTTGACAGATTAGTTCTTGTTAAAACAGAAATTAACTTTTCAACACTTTATATTATATTTGTAATTAGATAGTATAAAAATTTTCCTAAGTGTGTATATTTTTATATAGTCACTTGGATAATTGTGTATAGTATTATTGTTGGGTTATTGTTATAGAGTAAGGAAAGATTTAATTTAATTGCTGGTATAATTATTTTTAATTATATTTTACGCTATTTTAGATCAATTTTTTATATTAATTGTTCTATAAGTAGTATATGTCATGATGATTAATAAGACCATCATTTTGTATTAAAAAGAATTAAAAACATTGTAAAATATATAAGTATGTGATTAGATATATAAAGTATATCGTGATTGATTTAATATAATTTTGATTTTCTACTAATTAATATTGTACCCTCTATACCTGTTATTATAATTATCTAAAAATAATTAATATATGTATTTTAAACATAGCTTGAATTTTAATATACTGCATTTTAATATTAGACTGCTAAAAGCTGTACTTACTTTAAAAACATTTTATTTTTTTTTTTCAACTTTTTTATAAATGTCAATTTCAATAAAGCAGGTTATTAATAAACATCAAATTTTCATAAAAATAATTTATCAAATATTTTTTTTTTTTCTTATTAAACTCTAAACATTATCTAATGCTAATTTGCATAATTCAATTAAAACATAAAAATTAACATTTATTTCAAACTCCAGTAAACACATTCTTCTATTTTTATCAATTTCATCAGTAAAATAAAATCTAACATTTTCACTTAAATCTAAAATAACCCAAACCACTCTAAAATTTCTCAGAATATCTCAAGAATCCCATACCAAATACCATATATCCATCTACTCATCACTAGAAAAAAAAAAAAATTTCGCTATGCGAAATCCCATCATACACCTTATATACACACTTATCCACTCATAAAAACCAAGAACAAAAAAAAAGGGAGAGACTTAAAAGCTCAAAAAAAATCCTAATCCAAACAATTAGTCTAAATGATTTCCTTTTATTTTACGTAACAATAGAATTCCCATACTCAATTCGCTATTAAGGCTTACTCTCAAACTCAGCTTTTACTTTTCTTCCGAATGATCTTTCTCTCTCTCTCTCTCTCTCTCTTACCATGTAAGATACATACCAACCTCCCTCTCTCAGTATCTTTTTCTCTCTTTTTTTTTCCAATTGCTCGTGCACGTGACTAACGACACGTCCCTTCCATAATACACACAGATCTCAAATATGTCTTTCCACAAGCTCATTATCTTACATACTCTCGTCTCGTCCTCAAGAATGTAATACACTCGAAAGTTCTTCTTCTTTTCTCTCGTCGATTTCGCAGAGACGTGTGTATACATCTTCCAAACACTTCGAACTGCTGCTTTCTTTTTTTTTTTTTTTTTGTACATCTTATCCTTTTAACTTGATTCGTTTACACAATTTAACTTGTTGGACGCATGTTTGATATGAGTTTTGCGAAAGATTCGTTTGTTTCTTTTTTAAGAAGGTGACTTATTGGCAGATTTTTTTGGAAAGAAAGTTCTTAGAGTAAATTTGAAGGCTGGATTATTAAGAAGTTAAAATTTTATGATAATACTTGATGATTATTATTATTATTAAATTTTCAGAATTATAATTAAGGTATGGAGAACAATCTTTCTTCCGTAAGATAAACCGATTTCCTATATCTTTTTTTTTTAGATTTTTTTTCATAGATCGTCGACTGATGCAATTGCTATATAAGAACCTAAGATACATATATTTCACGAGAGCGATTATTTTTCGCTTGGCGAAAACTTCCATTTACACCTTAATTGCTCTATAGTAACGGTTTAGATTATATACGGAAGCATATATGAAGCTATTACTATATATTGGGTTTTAACGTTAGATAAGAATCTGCTCTTGAAAATTTCATGGAAATCGATTCGTATACGTATATTATTGTATTAATGTAGCAATTGAATTTATTCGTTGTTTTTTTTTTTTTTTTTTTTGGTATCTGTTACGTGATTACTTACTATATACGTACTAACCAACCGCTTAGATTTACTTTTACTGTATAATTTGAAAAAAAAAATAGTGAATTAATTCAAAATCAAGCTCAAAGTTGGCAATACTTTATATTCATTAAAGAACATTTTTGTATATTAATGAAAAGATTTTATAAAAGCTCGTTTAGATTTAAACGAGTGTAATGCAATAATTTTCAAAAAAAAAAAAATCATTAAATAATTGATGTAGTCTCTACATCTTTCAAAATAAAACATTTATTTTTCAAAAGCAATGATTGAGTAAGATAGTAATCTATCGCGTTTATGAAATAACCGATAATTTTGTTTTTTTTTTTTTTCGAGATAAAAATTTCCAATGCTAAAATAACACTTTCTTTTTTTTCTTCTTCTTCTTCTTCTTTTCCTTATATATTCATATTTTTAAACATTAATTAACTATTTAAAAATGATGTACATTTTTATAATACAACAAATTTATTTTATCAGATACTATTGTGAAATAAACATTTTTCATCTTATTCCTATTAATATACCTACTACTATGTACTAGACAACTTTCAGCTTCTCTAAAACCCTTTTGTTATCTTAAAATCATCATTTGTTGTATTTTTTTTTTTTTATAATCTCAACTATAGAATAATTGTTTCTCCTTTTGTTATGCCAATCAGATAACAAACGAAAAGACCATTGTTATTTAGCTACTTTAAAATCAAGAATGATTTTTCTATCAAAATCACAATGACTAATTTTTTTTTTTTTTTTTTTTTTTTTTGTCGTCAACTCGTTAATCATGGTACATATGTATATCCATTTAAGAGAGATTTTTCATTTCGCTATCCATAGAATAGAAAGAGAAAAAATAAAAAAAAACATGACAGCTATCATCACTACTTAAAATATATTATAATCAAACACGTGTTTAATCTCTAATAGACAAGTAGAAAAATCATCTCATTCTTAATTAATCCGATCTATCAAAACATATCAATATAATCCGATGACATTATAAAATCCTATAATTTCGTAATTAACCTCCTTCTTTATTCTTCCTATTTCACAAAAAAAAAAGAAAAAATAAATCTTCCTATTTTAAACATCATTATTAAAAAGCCATTAACCCTAAAATTAACAACTCTCTTATCAATTCTAAAATCTTATCTATGTACATAACAAAGACAGCTCTATTTACCAACCCATTTAAAAAAAAAAAAAATCAAAACTCAACAATTTCACTTCCCAAAAAAAAAAAAAAAAAAAAACATACGAAAATTCTGCCACGTCAGAGTATAAATACATAGTATCTTAAAACAAAACTCTTTCTCTTTCCTTCTAAAGTGTACAAGCCCTAGGCTAAGGTCAGTAAAACCTAATACCTATACTTACTTATCTCATTCTTATCTATCTTTCTAAGTATATACATATACACCTAAGTATTATAAGCATATAAGCTTCTCTCCTCACCACTCCTTTAACATATACATAAATTTTCTCTTTCAATATACAAGACCCAACCAAGCGAGGATCACTCTCTTCTCGACCGTGTTCCAATTTGCGAGATATATACCTATATAATCTCTCTCTCTCTCTCTCTCTCTTAAGATTTTTCGCATTGCCTAATGCCATTGCTGCTGCTTTGAAAAATAACGGGAAATAACGTTAAACGTCATATATAGGTATATAGCTTGAGAGATCACGTCTTGCATGACGACACTTCACTTCACGACGACAACGACGAGTAAAGTGGGAGGTATAAAGAAGAAGGAGGAGAAAAGAGCAGACGTGCGGAAACGTTGGCGTATCATGGCATCGTGAAGTTTAGTAGTAGTAGTATGGTATAGTATAGTTGGAGAGGCTTTTCACTTTTCTGGATAATTCTCAGGCGCACTGACTCGCGCAAACGAAAGAGAGAAAGAGAAAGAAAGAGAGACTGACTGTTTGATATAGACTAGACACTGGCGTGTCCTGATTTATTCTGTTGGATTTTTTTTTTTATTTTATGATTTTTTTTTTTATTATTATTGGAAGTGTGTGTGAAAGAGATTAAAAAAAGATTTAAATTTTGCGGTTTTTAGATGTGGTTTTCTGTCTGTGTGTATAGTGTATCTGTTCACTTTCTCTTTCTCTATCTCTTCTATTTACTACTAGTATACGTTATTTCCAATAACAAAAATTATTACTCTTTTGAGAAATTTATAACACACGGTATTAAAGTTACTCAATAACCCATGGAAAATGATAATTTTTTTTCTTCTTCTTTTTTTTTTCCGGAATCATTTCTATTATACACATTTTTTTTCCTTATACTTTGGATACCAATGTCACGTAACGAATATATATAAAAAAAAAAAAAAAATTAGTCGCTCTGTTTGTAAATCTACGTTTTTATATGCAATGCTGTTTTTTTTTTTTTAACTTTTACTTTTTTTTTTTTTTAAACAGCTATATTTCACTACAAATGCTCGTCACTTTCACCGGAAAAATGTCTTAACAACGGTTGGCTTCTTTTAGTTAAAACAAAAAACAAAAAAAGAGGAATTAAAATAAAATAAAACGTAATCTGAGTGCATGTCAACTCTACTATCCTAACTTTAATCCAATTTCATCTCTTAAGCATATACAATAAAACACATTTATATATAAATACCAACTAATTTTTCACCTAAATAATTAAAAAAATTTTAAAAATCCTTACTTTAATTTTCTGCATCACTAGCATCCCAAAACCTTCAATCCAGGTATACACACTATACTTCCCTATAAATATATAACTCACACCTGTCGCTCGTATACTAATCTCATACATTTTACCATCCCCCTTCCCATTAACCTTTCTCTCCTCATCTCTAGTACCCATCTTCTTTCTCTCAACCTATACACCTATTACCATTGACGCTTATATCCCAAATTAAACGTGAAATTTCCTCACACAAACTCTCTCTCTCTCTCTCTCTCTCTAACTTCCCATCTCGACTTTTCACTTAAACCTCGTCAACATCAAAGCCCAAATTAATTTGCGCTCGTATAAAGTCCCGCGTCTAATAAATTACCAAGCGAATAGCTATACTATGTATAGGTATATAAGGTATATATACCCAATCGACCAATTTGAATTCTTTTTTTATTAAGGAATCTTTTACGTAAGAAGAATAATTTTCTAAGATATAAAACTTGTCTTACTTTTGTATATGTATCCTATTATAATGCAAGTATATATAGGTACGTATTATATTTGTATTTCATACCTTATACCAAGTATGTATTTTAACCATGACCATAATCATCATTATTGTGTATTTTCTAAGCTATTAAGTAATTATATTTGTACAATAGATTTTTTTACGTAAGATTAAATAATTCCTCATACCTTTAGTTATCAAATATCGTTTAAAGAAATTCTTTTTTTTTTTAACTTTTATATACGTATAAGCATATATAAAATCATAATAATTTTAGTTCTTCTTTTACGAGAAGTATAAAATTTTTGATTAATCATTATTTATATATATATTGCTTTATGACTTTAAAAAATAGTTTTATTAGCACACACATAATATAGGTATTATACAAGAAAGCTCAGCCATTTAATTTCTAATATGTATGTATAACTGCGTAAAAATTATATTACGTTATAATATCCAACGCCTTATACATATACCATAAATGAAAATTTCTTAAATTCTAACATACAAACACAAATTATATTCATAAATAAAAAAAAAATCTTTTACCAATACATAACAATTAAGACAATCAAATACCATAATTTTTTAACCCAAAGATATATCCTCTCACTAAAACACTTCTCTACAACAACCATATAATATAACATTCACATAATAACGTCCTCGGCATGTGCAGTCAACTAAACTTAACTATTATCCATTAAAAAAAAAAAATTATTCGCGCAAAGTATTTCCGCTTCCTTCGCACTTAAGGACACAACGTAGTAATAGTAAAAGTAGCAGTAGTAGTAGCATCGCGTGTCGTTACGTCTCTAAACTCTTACGACACTTATATATACCGATAACGGCTCATTAGACCTACATATATAATTTTACATATACCTATATATATACATGCATCAACTTTTTTTTTTCTTTTAACACTACCCTATAATCATATATGTGTGTATGCGTGTGTGTGTATATATAATTTCTTAGAGAATCTTATGAGTTTCTTAAAAGGGGAAGACTGGGTTTGTACGCTAATTAAGCGATAATATGTGTGTATGTGTGTCTTTCTTATATATGGTGATATTTATCGTTAAGCTGTATACATATTAGAGGGAGAGAAAAAATTGGGACACGCGGTTAGTATGGTGAATATATCCTTGGCTTCTTTTTTTTTATTTTTTTTTCTCAACTTGTTGATGAATTTTTGTTATTTATAGAATCGTCGTTAATATTTTTAGTTGATTACTGTATAGTTACATTTATTTTTCATACGCACAATAATAATTCATCATTAAAATCAAAAATAGTGGTTCTTTTTATTAAGTCGACGTGATTTTCTCAAATGATCATTGATATTTTATTTTTTTTATATACATAAATGACAAATACTTTCACCGTTATATTAATCACAAAACTCGTTTTCTATATTATAATAAAAAAAAAATAGTATGCCTTTATATTGTCAATATAGAAAATTAATGAAAAAGCTTTTATAGAATAATCTCATTTATACTATATACATCACGTATACCTACATTTATATATGTGTTGTCTCGATTATAATGATCTCAAATATATAGGTATATATGTACACTCTTATTATTACGACGTCGTGAAATGTAAACTTTCGCAATTACAACACATCAAACATATCTCCATCAAGAATATGTGAACGCGCGAATATTAAATTAAAATTCGAACGTTAGATTCTCCAACTTCTCCTACCAACTTTCAAGTTTCTTAGGTATTATTTGATTATTCTTTAATTTATCCTTTAAGGCATATATATACTATATTCACGCGGAATATATACTGCAATCGACACGTTGTAGATCTAAGTACGTGAAAACGATCAGTTAAATAAAAAATCTTGAGAACACTTCTCTTTCTCACTCTCTTTTTCTCTCTTTCTCTCTATCTTTCACAGCAATCTTTCGCTCCCACGCGTCCACTCTAATTTACATCGCATAGGTATATATACTTCCACAAGAGAGTTATATTAACTTTTAGAGCAACCACCTTAAGGCATTTATATACATATATATTTTGCTCGCGGTCATGTTTTCGCTTTTTGTTTTCAAAGTCAAGGGAGTGAAAGAAAGAGTGAAAGAAAGAAAGAAAAAGAAAAAGAGTTTATATATATAGTATATACCCCTTTAATGACCGGGTCGCGTACATTCGCAATTACTATTTCGACGTAGCTTGAGCTCTCTTAAGTTTTCTTGCGGTGAAAACGTATATAAGCTTGAGGGGGAGTCTTTATATATACATATATACGTATAACGGAGACGAGACCTGCTGAAGTCGATTAGACGAATGTCAGGAGAAGGGAGCTTATACGTACGTTTCACTTGCTTTTGAAACTTAACTGGCATTTGAAGCTCTCTTGGTTGATAGTAGTAGTAGTAGTAGTTGTAGGCTTAGCTTGATTATATATCCATATGGATGCTCGTGAATTTACTGACTTTACTCGAATGAAAGTATATGTGTATAATATGTTGGGGGAGTTTTAAACTTGAATTCATTAGAAAACTTATATTGCTTTAGTTATATATAGGTATTTATAGCTCTTATTTTATATCTATATATTCGTTTCTTTTAATTAACTGACTGCTGCTGCTGAAGCGAAACGAAAATCTATAAGGTATATAGGTATATATATGTTTTATGACCGATAAATATTTAGACCAGTCGAAAAACGAAATGATCATTCGCGTTGAATATCGATATATGTTTTCTCTTTCACCCGGACGTATTTTTTCTAAAGAAGGAGGAGAAGGGAAGGAGGATTAATTAAAAAATTTAGAAAACATGATAGAATTCTAACGAGGTTTATAATATATTGAGAGAATATCCTCGTTTGCGTGTGAAATTATCGATTAACGTTTTTAAAATTGACATCTACGTGAAAGAAGTTTTGCGATTTTACTGTATTTTATGCGGAAGTTTATACAGCTGAATTATTGTTGTACGTAGTAAGTAGCAAATACTGATTGTATCAGGATAGAGAGAAAAATTACATACTTACGTGGTGGTTAATATCGAGCGAGCTTCGGAGAGAGAGAGCTAGATCGATTACCTATACTATATATTACTAGCGTATTAATGTCTTCTTTTTTTCTTTTCTTATACTGCCAAGTCAATCGTAAATCATATTGTAGGATTGATTGCCGTTTCAAATGTGAGCAGTGCACTTGGAGGGGGGGGGGATTAATGATGCTTTTATACGCGTAGAGTCGTAAATTATTTTTCCTTTTCTTTTATGTATGAGTTTTTAGTGAGGAAGATAAAGAGGAATTATATAAGATTATTATTATTGTGTGTATGAAATATTTGATTTTTTTTTTATTTTGATTTTTTATTTTTTATAAAAAAGGAAAAGTAAAATTTACATAATATAAATAACAGAGACATAGTTAAATGTGAAAAAATTATTCTAATGGTGAACACAAAACTAATGCATAGTAAAACGAGTGAGAAAGTATATTGGGTATTGGGTTTGTGTGTGTATATCTAAAATTAAAATTTTCTATTTACAAAAAAAAAAAAACGCTTAGACAAAGTTAATATTTTAAAGAGAATTGACTTATTTATCATGCAAACTTTAAACGATATTCAATATTTTACATTGAAAGAATGTATACTTGGTTGTTTGAAATATTAATGAACTTGTTCATAAATTATTAACATGACAATTTTTCCTGGATATTTAAAAAAATATACATCAAACTCAATGCTATTCGTTATTGTTATAAGTAATATTACATTATTTTTTTTTATTTCAATTTTATTTTACCTTGATTAGATAATAATCGCATTCAAATTTACAATCAATATTTCACATAATAACAGCTTCTTTTTTTTATACATCAATTACCTAACTATACAAATATACATTTACAATAATAATAGTAGAGAAAGTGACGTGAGTCATATTTCAAATAAGAGTTGTCTTCTTTTTTTTTTTTTTTTTTTTGTAGTTGACAGTAAATCAAAATTGAACAAAAAAAGTCCAATACAGACAAAATATTGTGACCGATAATTTACTTTCAACTTTTCTGTTCATTAAATTTATCGTTTTAAATTTAACCAAACAAAATTATAACATTTTTAAAACGATAAATTTAACCAAGAAAATAACTGTAATGATAACAGTAAACTAAGGGATCTGGAATAGCTTGGTCGTATGAGCGTTGATTTCGCAATACACAGGTTGTGGGTTCGAATCTTAGCGTTTGTCGACTGAGCATGAGTTTTCATGTACCGAAATACGCTCAATAGAGTGTCAAAAAGGTAAAAACAAAAATAAAAAACCGATAAGTAGTAAACTGTTACGTTGATTCTTACAATCGCCCGCATACATTATTTTTTTTAATTATTCTATTACAAAGTCTATAATACTAATGGCATTAATATTCTCGAGTTTAGGATTAGAAAAAAAAGCTATAAAAATTATCTGTACAGGATAATAAAAACGTAATCATAGAAAAAAAATCTTTACCTTCTTCTACTGTTTCAATAATTTACTACAGTTAGTTTACATAAAAGTTTTTAATTTCAATTAAGCGATAACTTAATTTTCAAATCATACGAATAATTAATTTTTTTAAATTAATTATTCTTTTATTATTTATATTTCCAACAATTCAAAATCAATTATTTTCCAAATTTCGAAAATTAAGTAATCGCAACAAAAAAAACATTCATTTAAATTCAACAATCACATCGCACTAATACTCAAAAGACTTTAAGCAAATCTTATTAATTTAATAAGACAAAGCAAAATCAAACACCAACAAAGTTCAACGAAAAAAAAAAAATGAAAAATAAGTCTTCATGCTACCTATCAGTCTCTCTCCTCAACATTTTCCAATCCTCCTTAATCATATCACTTGCTTTTTCACCAATCATAATAACCGGTGCATTAGGATTACCACTAACAATTTCAGGCATAATCGATGCATCGACAACCCTTAAACCCTTGACACCATAAACTCTTAATCTCGAATCCACAACAGCAGTAGGATCATTTCTTGGTCCCATTTTACATGTACCAGTCGGATGATATATCGTAAATGTAAAATGTCTAATCGCGCATTCCCAGTACTCGTAAGTGTCAAATGGATAACGTTGGCAACCAGGCATTTTAATTTTAAGTGGTCTTGAACCAAAACGTTGAAATGCTGATGAATTTGATATTTGCATGGCTATACGGATACCATCAACTAGTATATCCATGTCTTCCTTATGGGTGAAATAGTTGGGTACTATTTCGGGATATACCATGGGATTACGACTTTTAAGCTTGATCCAACCTGAGCTCTTGGGTCTGAGCAAAAGAGGTAGGATCGACCAGGCTTCTGCGTTCTGGATCGGTTTGTACATGGTATTGTAGACGCTATCGCGTAATCCGGTAATCTTTCGTATCTGATCACCTGCATCAGAGCTGATCGAACTCGGCGCAAAATGAAACTGCATATCGGGAAAATCACCCGATGGATCAGCATACCGAGTATTTAAAAATGCTAGAGCTTCCACACCTTGAGAAGTCATGGGTCCTCGTTCGTTAAGTATGTACTCGAGAAAAACACCAGGAGTTTGAAATCGATCTTTCTTGAAAGTAATAGGTTCATCCACGAGAAAAGTTAAACCACCAAGTCCAACGTGATCCTGTAAATGCTCTCCTACTCTCAGATCCGAAAGCACAGGAATACCAAGTTCCTTAAGATGCTCACGTGGTCCAATACCCGAAAGCATAAGTAACTGAGCAGAACCAATAGATCCTGCGGATAGCACCAATTCACGTCTCACGCGTACGTACTGTTTACGTCCATCGCGTAAAAACTCAACACCCGTAGCGCGTTTATCGTCATTGAAAGTCACTTTTGTCACCTGAGCATTCATGGCAATATGTAAATTCGGTCGATTTCTCACGGGACGTAAAAATGCTTTGGCAGTTGAACATCTGCTACCACGACGTATAGTTGCTTGAGTTATCATGAATCCGGTTTGATTAGCTCCGTTTATATCACGGATATTGTAGCCGAGCTCAAGACCTGCTTGTAGAAAGGCTATTGATAGGGGAGTTCGCCATGGGGTTTCCTGTACTGTTAGGTAGCCACCGGTTGTGTGATATGCTGTTCTTGCTAAATATGGATTACGATTATCTTCGGATTTTAAAAAATATGGCAGTACGTCTTCGTAGCTCCAACCTGGATTACCCATTAGTTCCCAGTTATCGTAGTCTCGTCTGTAAAAAAAAAAAAATTTTTTAGTTATGTAAGTTTGTGGAAAATAACGTTATATTAATATTAAGCATGATAGATTTTATAATTTGAAAAATATTATGAAAAATTTAATGATTGATTAACTTAATTAATTGATTAAAATTAATGATTTTGTTTTTGTTTTTGTGTTACAGGTACGTGTTTTTTTGTCAATATCTAAATGATTGAAAAGTAAAGGAAGTACTATAAATTCAGTAAGTTATATCAATTTTATCACAAAAACATATTCGTATGAAATTAATCTCATATAATATATAATGTTTATTAATATACGAGGATAAAAAAACTTTACTCAAAATTTATTCATCCTAAAATCAGATTTACAATAATTAAATTTAATTATTCGTAAAAGCCCACCTCATCATCAAATACCCATAATATTTCGTAAGATAAAATTTGCAAAAGTATCTCCAATAAAATTTATAAAAAGTCGTATTTCTACTTTCAATAGTTACGAACACTTATAATAATAATAATAATAATAATAAAATCGTCCCCTCGAAATTTCTCGATTACCTCTTATAGGTAAGTCCCTCCCCTTTTCCCTCCTCCAAATGAAATTTCACCGGAATATAATTATCCCCGCGGCATAATTTCACATTTCTCATCCGCAACTTCCTATATCCCAGATACATATCAGCAAGCCACCCAATTACTCAATTACATAACTAAAATTCACACATGATCGCACAACAGATTATACATACATATAGTCGACGTAACGTCAGCCAACTTATGTAGTATAAGTAGTGACAGTAACGGTAGTAGCAAACCAACAGTTACAAAAAAAAGAAATGCTACCACAAATAAATAATCGAATTCTCATAATCACTTCCTTAATCGAACGCTATACTCATTTAGTTAAAAATATTCACCGGTCTCGATCATTTCATCCGATTACCCAATAAGACAAACGGTTATTCTCTCCCAAATCTCTTTCTCTCTCTTCTCTCTCTCCTCTTTATTAAATATACTGCACACCTGTTGCCACGCACGTAGACCATAGCATTGAGTACACTCGAGCCACCAAGTACTTTACCACGAGGCCAGTTACATCGGTCACCAACCATAGCTAAACAGTAAGGTGAATTCGTTGGTGGTGTTGTTTGATACATCCAATCGAATTCGGATAACTGCATGTAGCCCGTAAGTGCTGGTACGTCGGAAACCTCATTTTCATCACCGCCAGCTTCTAGTAATAGAACCTTCCAGTCTGGAATCTCGGAGAGACGTGAGGCTACTACTGCACCGGCTGAACCACCTCCTACCACTACGAAGTCGTACGTGCCTAGAAGCTGAAATGATTTTTTTTATTTTTATTTTTTATGATTTTGAATTGAGAGAGTAGGTATTATGTTTTAGAGAAAATATGTTTTGTATTTTTTGGTGAAGAATATTTTGTTTGTAAGAAAAGTGTACAATTTGGAAAATTTTATTTTGTGTCTTACCAGACTTGGCATTTATCTACTGAAAATATTAAATTAATATAATAATGAATCATCTCATTACATATTTTTATTCAACTCAATTATTTTTTATCTTTGAAAAAAGTGTATTGGAAAATTTCTTGTATCAAAAGAAACAATTTACATACGTATACAAATAAAATTTTTAAGATTTTACTCGCGTCTTACTAAACTCGGCATTTATCTACTGAATTCATTGCAATTACAATACTGTCAATAAATCAAAAGATTTTTTGTACATTTAATTATAAAATCTCTTTCTTATTTAATATTGTATACAAATCGTTCTTGAAAGAAAAAAAAATAAAATTTAAAAGACGTTACACTCGTCTTTATACCAAACTCGACATTTATCTACTAATTGATCTACAACTATAATAACATTCGTAAACATCAAAATTTAATCTCTACATAAATTATTTCATCGTCTCTTCAATCTTAATAATTAATCAAAACCATTTCTCCCAACATCAAAACCCAAACAAAGTAAACTAAAGTAAAACTAAAAAAAAAAATAAAGAACCTGTCGTTGGTTGACTGGATGAGACTCAGGATCGATACTATTGTAACGAAATATGGTAAAACCTATACCAAGTAATGGCAATAGACTCCAGCCAACCATGGCTGCCGGCATGCCAAGGCTCATTGTCATTTATCCTTCGGCAATGCCGCCTCTGCTTTACCCGTGCGACCACGCACTCCTGTCTCTTCACAATGTTCATGCGTCTGCTAGTGATGATCATGCCACTGAAATGTAATTGAGGGATGATTAGTATTAGTTGATTTATATTGGTAATTTATCGTATTTAGTTTCAAATGATAGTAATTAGTGTTGTATGTGAGTATTATTATTATTATTTTTTTAATAATTGACTAGTAGTTTCTTGTGTTGATTATCAAAGTGAAATGGTATTTCAATTTTAGAAAGGTAATTAATTACAAAAAGGTGGTTTCTTTCTACAATTATTTTTTTTTTTATTGAAAATTTAATTTTCTTTTGTGTCCTGAAAAGTGATACTTAATTTCGTTTTTAATCAAGTTTCTCATGACAAACTAGGAATCAAAAAGAAAGAGAGAGAGAAAGAGATTTTAGATTTATGAATAAAACCATCTACCTATTATTAGAAAATTTACTTCTCAGTAGTCATTTTAAAGGTTGAATAATGCTTAACTTTTCCCAGCCTACAGCTATATAAGTAGGTATAGACTAAAATTGTGAGAAATTTTTTATGATTACTATATACGTTACTTCATGTTCCGTGTATTTTATTTTTATATTCAGAGAGTAACAATACGTTTTACGTCTGAAAATAAATGTTTTATTTATTTTTTAAGAATTGCAAACATTTTATGTTATTTGTATAAATGCTATTTAAATAGTTGACACTATATCTATATATTTCAGCTTATTCTAATATCGTTATGTACTTATATACTGTTTTGTGTCATTTTCAATTGTAAGCTTCTTTTGTTCAAATAAGATTTAACTTAACTTTCTTAGTGAAAAAATATTTAAGACGTAAACATGACTAATTCTTTAAAATTGCAGTTCGTTCATAAAAAAAAAAAAATATCAAATAAAATTTTAAATTCACAAGATAATCAGAATAAAAATGACAAGAACGAGAAAAATAAATCTTAAAATTAAATCTTATGTCACGGTGACATGATCGCGAGTTGAAGGCTATACGCGTCGTTGACTTTTATATATATCAAGGTATATTTAAATGATTTAATTTTTAGATTAAAATTTTATTGAAAGTTGTCGGAACCCTGGAATAAACTTTTTTTTTTTTTAATTTTATTTTTAAATGTATTAAATGCAAATTTAAAAACTTGTTAGCAACAAATTAATGTCTATATTAAAATAATTTTTAGCTTTTACAAAATTAATGTATGTAACCATAATGATAAAATAATTGTAAGATTTATAAGTCAACATAAAACGTATACCGACGTATATAAAGTATTTCATTTCAACTGAGATTGTGTCAATCACACATTCCACAAATAAATTTAATCCTACAAAAAAAAAACACCAGCTATAAAAGTAAATAGAAAAAAAATCTAATATGCTAGTAAAATCCTTTTACTTTAAATAGTAAATTTCCATTAGAAAAATAAAAGACCGGTAGCGTATAAATATATATATACATATATATATATA
>JAPYZE010000322.1:0-46234 GCA_030522805.1 Leptomastidea abnormis
GGATGTTGTATATATATATATATATATATATATATATATATATATATATATATATATATATATATGTGGTGGGGCCTTACAATGTGCCCGCAGGGGCAAAGCGAATGGACGAACGATGCTGCGAAAAGGTGCATGGTTAAAAAAAAAAATTTTCAAGCGGGTAATGAACGTACTGTGAACGTAATATATACGAAAGGAGATGGAGTATGAGTTTAAGAGCTTATAGAGAAGGAGAGTTTGTTGCGAAATTCTATTTGATGTTTTTAGCGCTGTTTATGGATGGAAAGTTTATTTTTTCTTTTACATCTTTCTGATGTGTGCTTATGGTTTTGTATTTTTATGTTTGTTGAATTTTTTCGATGTTGTTGATAGAATTGACACTAGTTTTTTATTTAATTTTATAAATATTTATATGATACAAAGCTTTTAAAGTATTTTTTGTTGCAATTAAATAAAATATTCGTCTGTATTAACAAACTTTTGTAAAAAAAAAAAAAATACTTTTCATGTGTTTATAACAAAGATAATTTTTATAGACTATTAATAATAAAGTCAGAAAAAAGTAATCAATGATTTTCTTTGGTTTTACGACTTTATATGTTAGGTGGTTATTTCTAACAAACTGGTTATTGATAATAAAAATTGTACTAAAAGTGAAAATTACAGATTAGTCTAATGCATAATTTAATATCATTAATAATTTTATGACTTTATTACATCTAATTACGAAATAATTAAAAAAAAAAAATTATTTATATTACTGATTCATTGTTTTTAATATATAAATACGATTATTTATTTAAAATTATTTGTTAATAATTTTTATATATTTAAATGTATGAAACACAGTACAAGAAAAATTGTGGCTAAAACATTTTTCCGTTAATTCAATTTCACAAGAGTCAAAGATGTACAATCAAACGACTACATTGACAACGGTAAGTACATACAAGTCGATTGCAGTAGTGCGAAAAGAATTTGCCGCCAAGTAGTTAGATTGTGCGATAATGCACTACTTCAACTGCGCTTACCTACACGCCTACTTAATTCGCGAGCTTTCTGCCATAGGTCTTGATTCAGTTTATGGTGACTTGCTTATTCAAATGGTTTTTATGACTTATAATGTATTTTGAATAATAATAATAATAATTTAAATTTAAATAATCGTATAGTGATTTATTAAAAACCTAGAATTTTTATGATCGATTTAAAAAGAAGATCTGTTGGTGTTTATAATTGCTATTAATGCTTATTAAATAATTTTTGTTATTATTTAGCATTTAAATGAATAAACAGACATTGTTCAAATAAATTTTCATAAGTAATAGTTTTTTTTTTTGTAAATTTATGATTAAGTATTATCGCAATTTCATTTGCATTTTATCTTTAACAAATGTTCACGTTTCAATATCAAATTGTTAATTCAAAAAACTTGATAGAAGCTTAAATGATGTCAAAATAAAAGATGTATAAAAAAAAATTATGATGTAACAACATATCATTACTAAACAATAAAATAATGCTGTATTATGTAATCAATAATTTTTGTTTCGATTAAAAAAATTCAATTTTTTCAAAAAATTTGCAGAATAAATGAATCAATATTTATCGCAATATACCTACATCAGAATAAATACTAAAATTATAAAATTCAAATCAAGAAAAGTATATATCTTGGACAAAATTTCTACAAGAATTGCGAGAAATACAAGCCAATGCTTGCTTAATTCAAGTAGCAAAAGACCAGCTTGAATGCATAAAGTAAGAGCCAGCAGCAGCAGCAAAAGACATAAATCAGAGAGAGACTGACGAAACTCGTAAGGAGAAATTCTCGCGCTACAGGAAAAATATCCTATCTTATATTCTCTACGAGCGTCGAAATAAAACTCCAAATATACAAGAGAATACTCGCTAACGCAAACAAACTCAAGTTTCGGCTTTTCTCTTAGCACTTTGTATTTATATATTATCGTCCTTGAATAAGCCGATTTCTCATTATGCGCGTTAATGAGAGCCGTAGTGTAGGTACTCACGCTTCTCGCGCCACGGACAATCACGTCCTTTTTGCTTTTCGCAATTACTGCACAGCCTGCAAGTAATGACCAATATTGCACAATTTCCTTGAGTAGGCGCAAACGAAATATAGAACACATATATGTGTTGTGAGTTGTAGTGCTCCAAGTTCGAATTTTCAGGATTGCGTCAAGCTGTGAAATTTTTAAGAGCAAAGTTAAGAAAAAAAATTCTTGTAGTTCTTATTTTATTTGTAAAAAAACAGGTTATAATTCTTTTGATTGCTTAAATGAATTTTTACGTTTTATAGATAGAACGATTATCATTAGTAGCTGCCAGTAAGTTTCTTTTGTAATTTACAGATGATAAGAAAAAAAAGAGTTAAGTAATAATAATAACAATAATAAAACTTAAATAGATAATTTTATACTTGCAATTATCTTTGTTTTGAAAAACTACTATTTTTTAAAAATATACGAAAATTTAAAAATATTTTCTCTCATATCTTGTTGCTTTTGATGGATATCATTAAAGTACAAAATCTTGAGCGTTCAATATGACAGATAAAAACACTTCCCATGGAAAGTTAATATCTCTTGAATTCTGGATAATATTCCGTTACTTGGATGGAGACTTTTTAACAAAAAAGTAAAATAGATCGGAAGCACGATATGTATTGAACTCCTTATTGAAAGACAGCTCGTCTAAAAAGTGTTAACGACCAGCAATTTGGCATTTTAAAGCATGATATAATACCTAATGGCTCTTTAAACTGATACAGAAAAAGATATTGAAATTTAAAATGATCATATGAACTTTATAAAAAATTTAAATTGTTTATGAGGATGACAATTCATTGTCAATGCAAGAGTAATAAAAATAAATTGAATAATTTCTTACATTCATAGTTTTTATGTCTTGTAGAAAAAAATTTGCTTAATAATTCAAATATTATTTTTTTAGATATAAAAAAAATATTTTTAAAATGTTTACGCAAATTCTTAAAAATATATTTTATAAGTCATATAGATGTATAAATCACGAATGTTTGCTTTCCCTTAACGGTATTCTTTTTTTTATTCCAAATCTTCCATTTACTATAAGTGGTTCTTAATGTAGGCAATCATTTTTTATTGGGTTATCTAAAAGTACCAAATTTTATAACACCAACATTTCCCGAGCCAAATGATTGATATAAAAGCTAATATTATTAAAAAAAAAAAAAATTGTTCAAATAAAAATATTAAAAAATAGATAAAGTATAGATTTCTTAACGTGACACTTTCATCTAATAAATGTACTGCTTAAGATATAATTTCATTACATAAAACTTGACTTGAGTCGATAAAACAGGATATTGCATGAATCACATGCATACATTTACTTGTGCGTAACATTTACTAAACAACATATAATTCAATTACCTACTTAGAAGAATAATATTATCTTTTTCTGCAATTGTTTTTTTTATTTTTTATTTTATAATCATATATTTTTATCAACTTTCTATATAACTGTAAAATCATGCATTATATTAAAACCCAAATTCTTTAATATCCCGTTAAATGGTATCAATAATATCCTTATTATTTTTCGAATATAATATTTAAATTAATTTACTTTTAAATTTCTCTTAATCCATCTCTAAAAATTAAAGAAAAAAAATTAAAAAAAAAATCCTTTGCTAAACCCACATAATTATCTATACAATCAAAAATTATCTTAGGTAAACAATCAAAAAATCCATAACAGGAATGCTTCACACACAAAAAAATAAACATCCATCTGGTAAGATATATCTTTCAAGCTAACAAAACAGAGGTGAACGCATCGAAAGAAAGAGACGGAAGAAAGAGGGCACTCACATTAAAAAAAAAAACGAAAGACTGAACGAGCATCGTAGGAGAAAGACGGTGAAAGACCGGTAGGCTTGTGCGTATATACGAAAGGAAAGAGAGTCGGAGAAAGAAGGCAAACACCAGAAGGAAAGGAGGGAGCAGGTTGTTCCTTTCCTTCACGAGGCTTCCTCCTCCCTTACCTCACCTCCCAGTGCCGCAGTGACCAGTAAAACGATAGTAGAGCCACCCGGCGTTTCTTGGCCTGCCTTGATCTTGAATCGCGCTCGCGCGCGCACGCTCACGGGCAGCTGATCCCGGTCCTCCCAACCGTGCGCGCGAGCTCTTCCGCAGCTTCTCGTATACTGCGCTTTAAAGTGTAAGCAGCTGGACCTTAACTGACTTAACAGTCTAAAGGTTGGAGTTTGATTTTAATTGTGTCAAGATCGAAATGCTTCTGTGAATTTTAAAAATAGTGTATTGAGTGTTGACATCTTACATCTGTGAACTGGAAATTTTGGATTATCATGATTCTTTGCTGAGTATTCTACAGCAATCAAGGTACGTGTCACCAAGCTTGCTTTTTACAGCTATGCGAAATTCGGACGCAAGTCGGTCTGCATGTTAATGTTTTTGTTGAGAATCTTTTATTTCGTATAAAATCTCGTAGTGGATAGTAAACTTGATGATTGTTGGCTATTGACGTCAGTGGAATCTTATGTGAGTTTATGATAGTATAGTTTTTAATTCGCATTAGTGATAACTTGATTTTTACGAGATTGTATGGCAAAAAATGTTGTAAACGTTCGTAATATTAGTTAGTGTAAAAAATATGTTAAAACTATGACGTTGGTTTGTTTAAAATTAGTTTTATCTCCGATGGTATAATATTAAATAAATTTTAGAGTGATTGTAAAATATCTGTAATTAAAGCTTAAAACAAAATTTTTTTTTTCAAGTATTTGTAAAAATGTTAATTTGCAGGCAATGCTGTATACTGTGCACGCGTAGACGCATAAATGTTTATTCGAGTGATTTCTTTTAAATTTATTACGTTTCTTCTTGAAGATAAGAATTTCCGTACTGACTTTGTTCTCTCGTTGAACTCAATCAATGATATACTAAGCGTAATTGACCTTGTAAACGATCGACAAGGATATATTAGTAAAAATCTTAATTCCACTGTTAAATTTATACAAACAATATTTCATTAAATAATTATTTAAATAAAAAAAAGTTTCAAATAATTTACTTTTTTTATTATACTTCAAACAATTAATTTAAATTATAATTGTCTTTCGTAACATTAACCACCCCTCATAATTAAAACTTTAAGATCTGCTATCATCTCATACACAAATCTTCCTCGGATATCATCAGCAATCTTATCAGTGTCGCCAAAAAAAATTCCCCGTAGTCACCGTAACCCAAAACTTACTTCTCAAATAACAACGTCAGCTTTATACAAAAAATCGTCTCGACTATCTTTGTCACTTCGTACCGCACAATATAAAAATCCGCTCAACGAGTTATACCCACCAGTTCTGCAATGTCAGGCAAACTCACAATGTGGGCTAGTAGAGTTCGCGAATGATTCCGTTGCAGGAGGCTCGGCGTGCACTTGACCGCACCTCTCTAACGTCTATCGTACACATACATACTAACCGATTAAGGAACGCACTGTACATGTACAAGTTGCACTTGTTGTGTATAGAGAGAAGAATTTTCGAGCTAAGCTTATAGCGGCACAGTCTGTATACGCGTTATACAACTCGTTTTATGCCGGTTTTATTGGCGCTTTAGCTTGGTGCGATATTTTTTGTTGGTATTTTATTGGGGTCGATTTTACGCTGTCTTATGTGGGTTAGTTAAATGTTTCTTTGAATTGCTATATTTTTGTTATTATTACAGATGTATTGGTGTTTATAGTTTCTATTTATTCTAGATCATTTCAATAAGGAATAATGTAAATTTAAAATATTTTGTTTCAGATATTTTTAGTAAATATTCCTTGAATATCGAACAGAAAATAAATTATTTATGAATGACAAAAATTTATTTTACATACTTTAATAAACTATTTTGTTTTTTTATTTTTTTTAAAGATAAATATTTTAACAAGTTAAATATCTCGTGTCACATACTTTCACAAGGTTTAAATTAGCTTTAAATCATTGAAACTTAATATTCAGCATAGACAGAGTGATTTATACATGCAGTTATTAAATTTAATAATATATACGAGATGTAAAAATAAATTAATTAAAAAAATTTTTTAACCAAAGCTCGTATATATGAATTAGCGATTAATAAATAACTATCTGAAATTTTTAAAACTCGTCATTTTTTTTTCTTGCTCATTTATAATTCACAATCAATATCGAAGAAAAAAATTATCATCTAGAAAAATGTCATTCAACTTATAGTTATAATAAGTTAAATATGGCTATAGACTAACTGTTAACCTACTTTGCTTCAAGTCAGGTTCAATGTGTTTTTAGAACACGGTTTCACTAAATGGTATTATTCTTTGAATGGATAACCGGTTGACACTCATTAATCAATATTTCGAATGACAAATTTTTTTCTTTATCTACTGATAAATTATAATTTTTTTTTTAATAATGAGTTTTTAAAATGTTACAAGCCTTTCAATTAATATTAATAATATAAATTAAAGAAAAATAAAATTAAAAAAATATATTATTATTTAAATTTAATATATTTTATAGATCATCTCTATAAAATAAAGAGCAGGCCACTCGGTGTTAATCAATCCAACGAAAAAATTCATCTAGCTTCAATGAGCAACGTAAATAGAGGTGCTCAACGATGAGAGCATGGGCCCTCACGGTCACAGTAATTACTATTCACACATGTCTCGTAAGCGCCGGCTCACAGGAAGCCTGGAACGTCATTGGAAATGGAGATGACAGAAACGAAATCGAGAAATCCGACGACGGAATCTCATCGTCATTTTACTCCTGGTCAGACTCAAATGCTCTCACCAGATCAACATTGCTAGAGCGTCAGGAACACGTGCAGTATCGCTGCGAGCAATCAGCTCAACGCTACGGACGTAATAAGCGACTCCGTGATCCCGACGCTTTCCGTAATATTCTAGTCGACGACAAGCACAAGCTACTCTACTGCTACGTACCCAAGGTATGTGTATATAATTAAGCATGGGCTGCGCTTGAAGACGCTCGAGTTATGCGCGGGGTCATGAGTTAAATTAATACACGCCGTTGATATAAATGCCGCGAAGGAAAAATAATTTAGCTGCGCAAACGATGATGGAAAACTGGGACTAATTAAAATTCAAATTCCACATAGGTGGCATGTACAAACTGGAAGCGCGTACTGATGGTAGCGGCAGGCAAGTGGAAGGGTAGCTCACCGCTGGATATACCGGCGGATTTGGCTCACGCCTCGGGCACATTTCGACGTCTGAGCAGCTACACGCCCAAAGAGATACAGTCTCGATTGGCCAGCCACAATAAACTGATAGTCGTGAGGCATCCGCTTGAACGGCTACTCTCGGCCTACAGAAATAAATTCGAGGCCAAACACGAGAGGAGCTCAGCGTACTTTCAATCCCGCTTTGGCAAGAAAATAATCAAGGTTTGTTACTTGGATCACGTTTGTTTTCTTCATTCTCTATCTATCCCTTTTGCCCAAGGCAAACTTAACTTTACGCTTCCTAGAATCAACTGCACTGATTCACTCTTTAATCGCTTCTGCTTTCAAGACAAAACAATGTGCTTATTGTATGTACGATGACACTTTTTTTTTTGCTTTAGATTATTATGTATGTGGATGGGACAGTTAAAGTTTTGTTTGTTTCTTGGACTTTATTTATTAATCGATGATTAATTTTTTTTTACAGAAATATAGGTTTAATGCTACAGAAGAATCTCTGTTAAAAGGTGACGATGTCACATTTTCGGAATTCGTTGATTTTATAATCGATGATAATGAGAATGGGACGCGAAATGAACATTGGAATTCAATTTCAGAATTGTGCCATCCGTGTTTAGTCAATTATAATTTTATTAGCAAATATGAGACTTTAACTGAGGATGCTATGGAAATTTTGGAACGTATCGGTGCTAAGTCAATAGCGTAAGTATTAATTTATTTGAATATTATATAGCAGTGTTTATGGAAAATGATTTTATGCGAAAAATTATTTTTAATTTTTTATGACATTTTCTATAAACTATTAATATATCAAATTGTTAAAATCAAATGTGTTGGATAATTTTATTTTATTAACAGTTTTCCTGTGAGACCTCAAAATAGTGAACCAACTGCAAAAATATTGGACAGATACTATTCAACTTTAAGGCTTAGTCAATTAAGAGATTTGGCAGAAATTTATCGATCAGATTTTTATTTATTTGATTACTCTTTAGAACAAGTACTTGGATTTTCCATAGCTTAATTTTAAAAGTTATATTAAAAATTTAAATACAAATTATACTAAATACAGAAAAAGACATTATAATAATTATTAAAAATGATTTAACAAGAATTTTGGAAATAAATAAATACTTTATTTAAAATTATTTGTAAATTTTTATATAGAGAAACAAATATATATTTTTTTAAGTGAAACCCAAGAAGTTTTTAATTTTCTTTTTTGAAAATATATCATCTGTAGATTCGATAAATGAGTTTACAACACCAGATTACGCAGTTTTAGGAAAGCATTCACTTCCTTTCTGAAATTAAAATAAAAACAAATATTGAAATAATAAAAAAAATGTTTAAAGTAATTACAAATATATACTGATATAAAATAGTTTTGTTTACAATAACCATATTTTATATTTAGATACAAAAGAAAAATTACCTTGCAGAATTCCGCGAATGTTCTAAATTCACAATACTGGGTTCGATTATTACAATTAATAAAAGAACCTTTTACCAACTAAAACATTTAAGAGGTTAAAAAAAAGTATTTATATATTATTTAAAAATCACAAAGTTCACAATATTGTCAAATATTTTTGCTTACCATTATAAATTCTAGTGTTAAAATAGCATAAATAAATAAAAGTATGAAAAACTTCATTATTAACTTAAAATTTTTAACACTTTATTGAAAGGTACTATTAAAAACTTTACCTATCCAGTAAAATGATATCAACCGTTTAGCATTTAGATACTTTTATATCAAAATTCAAATAATTGTTAAATAATTTTTTTAGCAATAATTCATGACATAAAGTCATGAATCAGAACATTGATTAATTGATCTATGATATTAATATTAATATTCATATGATATATTATCATTTTATGACTTTTATTTTTTCATTTTAATAAACACCTTCGTTAAAGTCATTATGTGTTCTTCTAATAAGAATTCACGATTTCATTGATTATACTTGAATTAAATTACTTGTAAAACCGTAAATCAAAGATAGTTTACTTAATAATTTGGTGATGATGAATTTTATGACAGATACGATTAGGATTAACACATTTTTTTTAATATATATTTTTCTAAACGCACTTTTCAATACTGATTAAAATATTAAATTGTAAAAAAGGCTATTCTGTAAAGTTGTAGACTTGTAATGAGCATGTTTGTAGTAGCTAATTTTTTATATGCCAGCAAAACTGATTACTGTAAACCTTACAATTAATTGAAAATATTTTATGTTTGTTAAAAAAATAATTTTAAATAAAAATTGTATTTTTCAAACATATTTTATTTATTGTTCATTTACAAAAAAATTTCGAGTGATTTATTTTTTGCTGTGTGAGTTTATACCATTATTATAGATAGAAGCTCTCATCAGCTACATGTGAGGATTGTACATTCGGGAAAGGTACTTATCCTTGTAACTTGGTTTTGTGACTTAAGCCTGACTTTAGGGGAAAAGGAAAGGAGAAAAGGGATATTTATGATGGAGAGGTAAAGGTTGGTCATAAGTCACTTATCGAAGGTACTTCGCCACATTTATTGCTCAGCATCTTGCATCAGTCGCGCTTCAAAGTAGACGATGAACGATGTGAAAAATCATAACTCTTTTCAAAAACAAAGGGTGAAATTTTAACGTCATTGGTTGTATCAGATGCTATGGTTGCAGGAAAACATTCGCTTTCTTTCTGAAATTCAAATTTAAAATAAAAATATTTTTATATGAATATTTATGGCTATTAAACCATAAGATTGAATAAGTTTCAGTTTAATCAGTAAAAAAGAATGTTTTAATAAAAGTTAATTTTGTTTATCACAAAAATGATATTTTATTTCATAACTAGATATTACTTTGCATGATTCCGCAGCTGCTTTAGATCGGCAATACTGGTTTGGATTGTTACAATCAGGATGAATACAAGCAACTAACTGAAAAAATTAAGAGATTTAGAAAATTATATACTCACATTGCAAATTATAAAAATATTCAAATTAAAAATTTTTGCTATCTTTTGTCTTACTGTTATTAAATGCAGCGTTAAAATAGTCAAAACAAATAAAAGTGCTAACGACTTCATTTTAAAAATTTTTTCAACTAAATAAATGATTTTTTTTCTAAATACTAAATGGACAATTTTTCTCAAATCTTAAAAATTAAAAAAATTAAGTTTACTGAAATGATGTTCACAGCTAAGAATATACCTTTATTTATACTGATATATTATACTTTATTGTATAGATTACTAATCATTAATATTTTTATAAAATTAATATTAATATACACAAAATTTATTATCTTTTTATTCAATTTTTTTTTTATACGGATGTCTTCGACCTTGTCTATGTTCTTTTGATAAAATTTATAAAGACATTAATAATTAATATATTAATTCAAAAACATTTTATTTAATTTTAATTACTTTTTATAACAATTGGCGTAGCAGATAATTATTAGATTTAAGTTATTTATACAAATATTAATTGATAACTTGAAACAAAAGTAAAGACGATTTTTCTACATGGCTTGATTTCAAGTACATTCTAAATAACAATTATTTTTTCGCTTATTGCGCTCATTAATAAAGGGTTTGGATAAATAGTTTTCATAGTTGGCTGCACGCGTCTTAGTTACGATTAACATTCTCACAACATGCATTTGCTTTTAATAAAAGTTTTATCCTTAAGCTAATCGCATCTGAGTAAAATATAATTTCGTTATAAATCATAATTGTATTCAATCGGTAAATATAGAAATAAATTATATTTTTTATAAAAAAAAAAATCAACTGTATTTATATTTTAAATTTTTAACAATAAAAGATGTTGATACAAGAAAAAATTCCAAGGAATTTTTTTCTTTTTTTCGCTTTAAATAAATTTATTGCGCGTTAAAAGAAAACTGCATCTTTAAAACAGTATATTTTTAGTTTTTAAATAGTTTTCATTCTGGCTGGAATTTATTGCCTTATCATAGTCTTTGTTGACGATAGTAGTTAAATTTTTTTATTAATATTTAACAATTACATGCTGTCTTTAAGCAACAACAATAAATTTAAACTTCTTGAATAACCAAATGATTAAAATCCGTAGTCCTAATTATGCCAAGTGCTTGAGAAATCAAAAACAAAAGAAAAAAAAATACATCCAAATCCATCTTCTGGCTTTAGAGTTCGCTCAAGTGATGCGAGTAAAATTAAAATGGAAAAGGCAGTGGTGGATGATGGACGGCAGAGGTGAGTCGAGCAAGAGGAAAAGAGACGCTCTTGCCTGTACATGTGGCGCAATTCACGTTTTCATTTACCGGATGGGGAGGAGAGAAAAGGAAGGAAGCATAAGAAGGACGGAAAGAAAGAGAGAGAAAGTCAAGTAACACCAAAATAAAACAGCAGTATAGCAGCAGCAGGCACGTGCTCTCTCGACGGAGCCATCCATCAAACGTGAAAGAGAGTGAGAGAGAAGCGCAAGCAAGCACCCATCGAATTTCCAGCCGTTTGGATAGCCGTCCGTCAGATGTGCTTCGTCGATTGAACTTTATTTATTGTCGGAGAGCGCCAGGCATACATCTGTCGGATGACGACTGTGGCTCGAGAGTGAATTTGGCGGTCGAGAAATTAGCCTACCCTCTCCTGCGCGCACATACGCTCTATCTCTCGCACGACTAAAATTAAAATCGAATCAGGATAAACAAACAGCAGTGTGTGCCTGACCGACGTCTTGGCGATTATGCGAGCGGATGAGCAGTAAGCTAGTGTTGCGCAATATGACTCGAGCTTGTAGAACTCGCTGGATTAGGTCATGAGGATATGAAGTTTACCTTATTTAATTATTATATATACCTTAGCATTATTAATTCTTACCGTCTATAATTAATAGAAAAATATTACAAAGTTGGCAAATAAATTATATGTAAAGAAGAGTACCTATTTATTTTTTGAAAAATTGTTATTTATTATAATTTATAAATAATTTTGATTCTGACATTTTATGTTAGTATTTATTTTTATTAAAATTTTGTTTCAAATAAAATGTTTTGAGCCGTGGCATAAATGTAAATGTATTGATATTTATATGATATTTCTTACACTCTGCAATTAAATTTTTGCTCTAAATAAAGCACTAATTAAAATATTCGTTTAACGTATTAATGATCAATTTTATTTTCGTACAACCTAATATAAATCGTGACAACTGAATTTAAAAAAAAAATTCTGCAAATCCTTCTCTCCGTATTTCATTTTTACTTAAAAATTTTTATCGTTTCTTGACAGTTCTAACTAAGCGTTATACCACTTGGATTTTTATTTCTTCTCCGGCGACGAGACACGTGACTTTGAACTTTTATATCGATGGAATTCAGCATTCCTTTTGGCGCCACCAGAAATGCTATATTTTACAAAAGAATAAATAAAAAAAAAAATTTTTCGCGTTAATAACAAAAATTGGTGGAAAACATTCGTTAAAATAAACAATTTTTTATTTTAATTAAAAATAAACTAAAAATCACGTCCACCAACACAATTTCATCACTTTAATATTTTAATTTTAGCACTTTGATACTATCTAACTGTAAAGGCAATGCAGAGAGCAAGTACTTATAAACATCAGTACATAACAGTGATGATGATTATGACGGTCTCTAAAAACCAAAATTGAATCTAGAACTTCCGGATCATTAGCCGATCTTATTTCTAACTACAGTCTCCTAGAAATAGACAGTTATGACATGAAAAAATATTTTATTTAATAAGTCGATGATTACCCTAATTTTCTATTTATATATTTTATAAATGATATTATTTCAAATTTAAAAATTAGTCAAGTTCAGAACGAATAAAATAAAAGTAAAAGTTTCTGAAGATATAATTTACATGTCTAACCATACTCGGTATTATCTACTTAAATTTTAAATATGTAAAATTATACACAAAATTGAAATCATTGTTTTTTCAATCGATATCCGACAGCACCAAATATCTCAACTTCCTCACTTCACTTTAGCAAAGAAAAAACAACCGCACCCTCGAGCTTCCACTCAAACATTAAGCTTTTAAAAAACTTTCTTTGAAAAAAGCTCTCACAGCTCTCGAAAAGCTTAAGGGAGCGTCTCGAGAATCTGACTTCGTTCTCCTGGAGGAAGAGGAGGTTCGCATAGCTACGAAGTGCGGTCAGCGGAGCGAGCCAAGTCAGAAGCAGCTTCCAGTCTTCGGCGAGCTACCGTCGAGCGATATTGCGCAGGCTTTTTTCTCTCACCCGATTTATCCGCGCTTACACACATATATAAACATATACTTACTCGCGCCCCCGCGTCCGTAGTGACCTGTGGACACGGCTGATTTAGACGCTCGCCAGACGTCCGCTACTGACGATTAAACTACTGCGGGTGGGTCAATTTTCATTCAGTGATAATATCTTACTTTATTACTTTCTTCACCTCGCTTCTTTTTCTTTCCTGATAATTCTTTTTATTTTATTCAAAGTTTAGTGTAAAGCTCAATGCATGTGCTTGCGGTTTAAAAACAACGATTAAACAAGGAAGAAAGTTAATTGTGTAAATTTTTTTTTTTTTCAAAGAAAATATGCCTGCGACAACGCCAGATAAGAAGCGACGAAGTTCGTTGAAAAATCTCGTTCCACAGACTCATGAGACGAAAAACATCTTAACGACGTACCTGATCCTGCTGGTACTACTTATTTGTTTGTATCTACTCTATTCAGGTGTATTTGTATAAAAAAAAACATTACCATGGTGAGTTTATACATTTTTATTTTTTTATTTATAAAAAAAATTGTTTTTCTGAAATTTGAAAAATTTTGATTAAATAGTTTGGAATAAAAAGATTTTATTTATTCAAATATTTTTACAACATTCTTTTATCATGATTTCATGATATTTATTTAGTTTTATTTATATAATTTTTATTTTGTATTTTTTTAAAAAATTGTTGCATACAATTTTGAAAATAACACTTCGATGATTCTATTTTTAAAATATAGGTCAGATTAATTAAAGTAATGAATAATATGAATTCAACTGTAATTAAATCATAAAATTTTAGACAATTAAAATTATTTCAGGGTTGACGTATGGAGAAAGAGAAAGAGTGAGAAAGAGAGAGAGAGAAAGAAAGAGAACATGCAAAGGATCACATAGATGCCAAAGAAACGAGGCTCTTCCAGCCGACAAATATTTACTTCCACGTACCAATGTCATCAACATCTTTAAGGATTAAGTTACGAAAAAAAAAAAATAGTCTAAAAATTGTTTGCGACGAAACTCGAACACATTTTACAATACCAGCTTAGAGTACTGGAGATAAAATTCATGTTCTTTCTTAATTCACTGAAATTCACAGCTGTACGATTGGTTTTCGCGACTCGCTTTTACGCGATCATTCAAAATCGGATTATATATATATTTTCGCATCTTACGAATCACCGAATATTTTCACTGGCATAAAATTTATGTCCTGACCTTGTAGCAATACCAGCCTAGTTTCTTAATTCTATATTTACGCAGGAATTTTTTTTATTGCATAATATTTTATCCGATCCGACGCCTTTAGCACTCAAATCCATGATAGCCAATTGTAAAGAAACGAGCGAGCTTTCAAATCACCATAGATCCATTAATAAAGCTTCGTTGAAAAAGCTCTTTAGACAAAACAGTTGTTAAAAAAAAGGCACTTACAATATACAAATGGTAAACGAAAGACTACAGATTAACAGTTACGAGTATAGAGACGCACATATTTGTTATTCTTCCTTCGTAAACGAGCGCATTTTTTCTTCAACGTCCAAAGTAAATTCATTTTCGAGGGAGCGTAAGACAAAAAAGAATTGAAAAAGAATAAGAACGAATGAGAAGCAGAGAAAAGCGGGTGGAGAGAAAAAATAAGCAAAGGCGAAGACAGAGCAAAGGCCAAATCTACTGCAGAGCGCAAGTGAGAGAGAGAGAAAGATTCTCAGCGTGGGCGATCGGTCGAAAATAACCGATACTTCCAGATAGCAGCAACAGCGACTAGAGGGGACGCTGAGAATCCTCGATCTGTATTTTCGGAGGCTACCTTCCGTAAATAGATACCGAATGAGTACGCGACGCAGTCGAAAAACCACCTGGAGAGGTACAAGAGAGATACAGGGAATGTAGTGGTTGTTATTTTTTGGAAATGACTAAATTTGATCTAACAGGTTTTTTTAAAAAATTTCATTGAACAGTTAGGTTTGATCATGTGAATTTAGAAAGATTCATCGTGTAATATTTTCATGTTATAAAGGACTAGTCGCTACCTCGTATTAATGTTTCATTTATTAGTCATCTTTAGTAAAAAATTAAAATATTGTTGATGCTTTCTATTGAAATCAATAAGTTAAAGAAAAAAAATAATAATGAAATATAATAAACTTCAGATTTTATATATTTTTTGTTGTGACCCAATTACGTTAGTCGACGTTGCAAATTAATTTAACATAATGAGGTACTCAAATGATATGAAAAATATTCTATTTAATAGTTTTAGTTATTTTTAAAAATAATAACAGAGTGAAAATAGAATTTTAAAATATATAAAATTTAGTAAAAATAAAATACTATATTTGAATGATGACACGATTTTATTTCGTTCAAAATAAGGAAAATTTTATTAAAAATCAAATTGAGATTTAAAAACTATTTTTCATATAAATTTTTCAAAAATAATTTTTCAAATCTTACTATACACACAGCAAAAATAAATGTTTTGTAAATTGCGCTCAAAATTGTTGTATGATTATAGCATTGCAATATTAGAACATAAAGCAAAATCAAATTTATAAAATATATTTATAAAATAAGTTCCGCTTGTAAAAGGTATTAATTTATTTATATTAAAATTGTTTATAAATATTATTAGTGATATATATTAAATGTTGATTAATTGAATAGTAGTGAAAAATCATTGATATTATATTATTAGATGTATGTGATTTTACCATTATCTTTGATTATCTAAAAATATTATAGCATTTTTACTTTCTAAACATTATAAATAAAGTTGTAAGAACAGTTTATCTATTAATAACAAAGAAATGTATTTTATAATAAAAAGAAGATGCATTTTACAATTAAAATGAAAAATAAACTTTCATATATTCTGTATTCAATTATCAAAAATATATATATGAACTTTAAAAATTAATGAGTTTGTGGTGAAACTAAAATTGTTTTGTTTAATTTGTGTACACACTGTTTCTTAATGAAAATTAAAAATAATTGTATAATAGTTTTAGTGAAATATGAAATAAAAAGGATAAATTTTTTCTCCTTGTCTCTTGTTATTTTTAAATAAATTTAATTCATTTAATTTATCAATTAATAAAAAGATTAGTAAAAAATATTATAATTTAATGATAGTGAAATCGGGAATAATTGATATATTGCAAAGTATTCATCTTCTCGTTTTTTTCAATACTTTTTTGTAAATGACTACTTTGTATAAAAAATTGCAAATATTCTTATTTCAAACATGCGATTTTACCATGTGTTAAATATTACAAAAGCAAAAGTTATAATTTATAGCTAAAAATTATAAATTTAAATATGTGAAAGAACTTGACACGTGTATTCAAAAATACTTAATTTAAATGAAATAAATTTGTTATATCATCCAAAAAGTCTAGATTAGTGTCAAACTTATACGTGTACCTAACGTCGCCAAAATTAAAATAATTTAATTCTTAAATATATTCAGGGTTTAATAAATTATTGAGATGAATTTGTCATTTTGCAAAAGCGAAAAAAAAAATTTTCTGTCGAACATGTCAAAAATTGACAAATGACCGAGATATTAAACTTCAGTAATCCACGACTTCAATTCTGGAATGGTAATATAGTCATTCAGTATTAAAATTTAATATTTTTTGTTAAAAAAGTAGAAGTCTAATTAAAATATTAGAGAATTTAATAACAATTTATAACACTTTTACTTAAATTTATTATCACTTCTATTTACATTAAAACTCTTAAATGTGTAGGTAAATTACAAAAGAATGCAATCACTTTTTCATTACTCTAAAGTATTACAACAAAGCATAAAATATAGCAGATAAAAATATATGTACAAATTACGTTGAGCTAACAACAATATATTATCAAAATTTAACTATTATTTTCAAAAACTAAAGCTCTTTTTTAAAAAAAAAACATTGTTTTTGAAAGCACAACTTTACGAAGAAATATATTTTTTTTTCTTTGTCGATAAACAATTTTTTCTTTACATAATTCAACAATTTGTTTTCTGGCTGTAAAAATCACAACATTATTGTTGACTAGAGACTCTTAGAAAAGAGTCAATCACTTCAGAATAAGTACAAAAATAATTTTATTAATTTTCTTTTTTGAAAAAAAAAAATACAAGGAAATATTCCAAACGCGAGAATATAACCATTTTTTTGTACTTTACAGCTTGTATTGCGCATAGAGAATGCTCGAATATATTTATTCATGATAACATCAAAAATCTTGAAAAAGTGCTAATTGATCAGGTGGTACAGGCGGTTGTGATCGCCAATCTGTTTCTGGATAGTCATCGAAGCAACTTGGATCTCCTGGTGCTTTTAATCTCGGACATATCGGTGGAACTAAAGCTCGAAGGGGAACCTATGTAATATAAAAAAAAACATTTTAGATTATAAAATAATATTTTATTAAATAAAAATTTTTTAAAATATTAACTTTGAAAAAGGTAGTTATTAAAAATGTATTAATTAAGCTTTAATAAAATGTTTCTTAATCTCATGATATCCGCAAAATAAATTATTATTAAAATAATCTTTTTAATCTAAAAAAAAATCAACCCCTTTTTCGATCTAAGCGATTTTATCAAGTAACAAGTACCTGCGCCCAATCAACAAGCTTGAACCATCGATGCCTTTTTACGTCCTCGGCTCCCTGTCTCATGTTGCCAAGTCTCTTTGTCCTGTCAGCTACCAGTAACTTTTTTACTAGATCCTTAGCTATGGGATCCATGTGCTTGGGCCATTCAATTCTACCTCCAAGGATCTTCTCATAAATTCCAAATGGATTGTCGTCGAAGAACGGTGGAAAGCCAGATAGCATCTCGTAGATAAGAATACCAAGTGCCCACCAGTCTACGGCCTTGTTGTGACCCTTGCTCTGGATTATTTCCGGAGCAAGGTATTCTGGTGTACCACAGAGTGTCCATGTCCTACTACAATAAAATAATTATAAATTAATTTTTTTTTTATCGTGAATATGCCAATTTTTTTTATTTAATTGTAAATCCTTACAACTATATTTTATAGTTGTTAATCGTTATTAATTTATGATGAGATGAAAATAATAAATTATGAGAAATTTGGCATTAAGCCTGGAAAGTAATTAATAAAATATAATAATTACAAGTAAAATTTATATGGCTATTATTGAAATTTTATCCAATACTTTGTATCTTTAACAAACATTTATTATAATTTTAATTTCTCGTTAATTATGTATAATTTTTTCTTGTTATCCATTTCAGTAAATATACTGTTAAAAATATGTAAAGTTATAATTAATGTAAGGGAAATTCACATTAATTATAGCTGGCTTCTACCCAAGTACTTAATAATCAATAGCAATAAAATTTGTTACAACTCTTTACTTTAATTATATAATTATTGCTAGTTAACATCTTGTCATTAAAATTACACTGTTTGCATTGAAACAATCTAATTTTATTAAAAAAAGCTCATAAAATATTTAAATCAATACCTGTCGATAAGTTTTTTTGAGAAACCAAAATCCGTAATCTTAAGATGTCCCTGATGATCAAGCAGTAAATTTTCAGGCTTTAGATCTCTGTAAACGATGTGCTTGCTGTGTAGATATTCGAGTGCACAGACAATTTCAGCCGCATAAAAGCAGCTTGTGCGTCCAGAGAAACGTCCGGCCGCACGCAAGTACGAAAAAAGCTCGCCTCCCGCCACAAATTCCAGTAGCATGTATATTCTTGCTTCGTCGCGACCGCTCCACAACCTGATATATTGAGAAGGAAAACGTATATAAGTATAATTGAAATAAAGTTGCTAAGCTATAAATATATACCGCGAGATGCAGCGGAGTTTTGAAGAAAAAAAAAAAATTTTTGTCACATTTTATTTCGTCATCGGGATATTTGGTTTTTTGGAAACCGATGTTTCGTTATTTTTACGCAGAATTTACAAACAAATAAAATGAAATTACGTAATATTTTTGTTTACGGAACAACATTTTTTTATTTATAAATAATTTAATTTTTAAACTAAATAAATAGAAAATGTTGTTGATATTGTTCAATTTTTTAAAGAATCTAATGAATTGTCACATTATTTTTTGCATTTACCAATTAATGTATTTTCTTTATTTAAGACATACGTTAAAATATTCTTAGAAACTTTAAAAAAACATTAAACGTGCTTAAAATATAAAATACTACGTAAGAGTAATATTCTTGTTCATAGACTTTACAAAAGTTGACATTACCTACGTCATTCCATTAAGAAAAATATTCTTTAAAAAATTTTAGTTTCTTTGCAACGTAGATTTAAATTTGTGATTTATTTGAATATATTGCATAAAAGACAAAAAACAACAATGCTTATCCAAAAAGCTCCATCAGTTATTATGAAATATTAAGATCGAATAAAAAAGCCTCCAGGTTAATTTTTAAAAAACAAATTTAGGTCATTGCTTCTATAGAAATAATAATATTTCCTTGAACGTATTTTCTCAATGTCAAGTGAAAAAGAAGCTATATTTTATTTTTTTTTTATTCACACGTCGTTATGGACTCTCTTGTTTAGCTTTACATCGATTCATAGCTTATACTCACATGTTGACAATAAAGGGATGCTTGACCTCCTTGAGAACTGTAATTTCATTGCGCACGTGATCAACCTGTTTAAGTCGAATGACGTCAACCATAGACAGAATTTTTAGTGCCAATGGTTTTCCACGATGTCGGCACAGCACAACTCGGCCAAATGTTCCGGTCCCTTTAGACAAAAAATACAAAGTTTCTATTATAAGATAGAAGAGAAAAAAAAACGTTTCACTGACACGAAAACCGTTTTTTTTTTCGAGGTAGTATATAGCTTGCGCCACCCACTATTATGGTTTTTACTATTTTTAGATATAGTCTTTCACCACCAATTACTTAAAATCGAACCAATATTTTTTTCTTTTGAAACATCTGTCAAGAAATTTATTTATAAAGGTAGAATTTTTAATAAATGTAATATTGATTTAAGCTCAATTTAAAATCATTTTTTATAAATTGCAATTTTTTTTTAGCAAATAATGCACTTATTTTTTATCTAAAAAACCCATGATTTTTTATAATTATAAAACAGCAAGAGTGATATTATTATTATTATTTTGCTCAAGCAAAGTTTATACGGTGATAAAAAAATTATTTTTATTTTGGCAGATTATGTGTGGGGAGTTAAGAAAATTTATGCTCTCGAGAGATATATAAAATTGGCTCAAAATCAACTTGCATTTTAAAAGCTGAATATATTTTTTTACACTTTACCCTCGTTAAATAACGTCGTTCAACCCCCAATTTCCATAACACCAACCAACAACATTTCCGACAATTAACTCATCAATCGATACCTTTGGTAACATCCAAACACTCAGAAAAAAAAAAAATAAAATCTCTAACCCAATAACCCTAAAATCATACACTCCGCAAAAATACATGCTTTACGTCAGTGGAAAGCATTTTTTATCAAATTTCATAAGCTCGCGTCATTAGCAGCCTGCAAAAATAAATACGCAAATATAAATACTAGAGACGTGAGAGATACGCCAAAATTTCGTCTAAAATCCGAATATTTTCAAGGCCACCACTACAACTGGCATTACGAGTTGCAAGCATCACTTACAAAACATAGAAAAACTTGCAGTCAACCAAAAGTGAGTAGATAGTTTCTCTCTTTTTCTCTCTTAGCATGTATCTTTCGCTAAATTCTTAAAATAAATAATCAAAAGTATATCGGAACAATACTGAGGTGGCGGGGAGAGGAAACATATAGTTTAGCACGGAAGTGCATCGCAGGCGTGCGAACCAGGTTGAAAATAAGCGAGATGCGTATGAGGAGGAGAAAAGAAGAACTAAGTGAAGCGCGTCCAATTACGTTGAGATGTCGATGAGCCATAGCCGTGTGTGTGTCTTGTCTAGTGTATTTCTCTTAGTGCAAGCTCTGATGTGTCGAGTTTATACTCTATCGCGAGTGTCTTAGTTTTTCTATAAATATACACGGGACTGACACAAGTGCGTCTTTGCTACTGCTGCTTCATGATGATGATGATGAAGATAAGCGACAGGTGTCAGGGATGTATATAACGGAGACTTGAGAGAAAGAGAAAGAAAGAAACTTCCGTTGCTAATATACATTTAAGTGCGTAAGCACGAAAATTTTCTGGGAATTATTGTTTGTCGTCAGACTTTCTAAAAAGTTTTGTTTCGTCATGATACCTAAATGGTTTAAAAAAAAAGTTTGTTGACAACACAAGAAGGTGGTAATTGGCACACTGTCTTTCCGAGTCTCTCATTATTTTGATTGATTTGATCAGCGATGCAGTAAATAGGCTTTTTACTAATCCTATACATTTTAGTTTTATTTATACTTTTAGATTCATAGGATGTTTAATCGTTTAAAATATTATAAATTAAATTAATTGTAAAATTATCTACCCTACTCAGGAATCGTCATAATTATTCAAATCAAAATCCAAATTGAATAAAAATAATATTTAAAAAATTCCAGATAATAAATGAGAAACGTCGTTTAAAGTGTGAACAAGTAACGATGACAAGAAGAGCCAACACGTAGAGAGAGAGAAAGAACTCAAATCAAAGCAAAAAGGTGTGCTGTTCACAAGTGCGTCATGCCTAACGGTAAAATTCACTCCTTCAGCAACTCGCACGTTTCGTACGGTAACTGCAATCAGCTGCGCGAGGCCAAGCGAGCACAGGCACTTATACTACTAGAGGTATAGCAAAAAAAAAAAAAAAAAAATACCACCAAGAGATGCCTTTCTCTCCTCCTCTAAAACTCTACGAAGCTTGTCGCTAAGCGCAATCTCGACCCTTCGCGAATGTGCATTCGAGAAACGAGCCCGTCTCTTCGATTCGCTTAAGCCAACCTGCATCGTATAGGAAAGCGGCACAGAGAGGCTGCTTTTTGAAAGGAGGAGGAGAAGGAGGAGAAGGCCAACTTTCTCTTGAACCGACGATGCAGCCAACGACGATCGCAGGTGAAAACGAAACGCGAGGAGCTGAGAATTGAAAATGGAGAATTGCGCATGAATTTGATGCGATGTTGCGGTGGTGGTTTTCGAATTTTGGACTTGCGTGAGATTTTGTTACGGTTTGAGCTTATTTGGATTGTACGTGTTTCGGATGATGATGATGATTATGAGAGAAAGTTTATGGATGTCCTGCTGAGAATAGGTTTTTTTTTTCTACTTTTTTTGTGAAAATTGGTAGTTTTATCAGTAAAAAGTATGTAATCGAGAATTTCGAGTTTTTAATTAAAAAAAAAGTGAAATTGTTTTGGTTACTTGAACTTTTGAGCTTTTACTTGAATTTGAGAAAACAAGTATAACATGAAATAACAAAGAAATAATAAATTCAAATTTCTAGTCACAATTATATATGTACTAATATTGATTTATAATTTGGCACGAAAAACTATATTTCCTTGTGATGATATCAAAAACTCTACAATATATAAAATTTGATTCATAGTTGAAATAAACAATTAATCTTTTCAAACCACAAATTTTCATTAAAAGCTAACTATTGTTCTTTAACGTCCAAAAAAAAAAAAGAAAAGAAAATCATAGCTTTCTTTGCCTTCCCCCCTTGTCTTGCACAACAAAGAAGATTCAAATATTCTCCAATCAGCGTTAGTCTTTCACAATTAGTTTTCATGCTTATATTCATTTTGTAGCAGCGTCACGGTTTTGGACCCCACGAATATATACACCAACAGCAGCAGCAGCAGCAGAGAACTTTAACGACAAGAAACAACATTAACGTTCCCACTGTGTCGACATTGTGTATAATAGGTAAGCTAAGCTTTTTTTCTATGAGAAGGGCTAACGGTACTTTTAGTACTAACGAGACAAAGATAGATAACCCGCTGACATGCGATTGGACTGAGGATGATGTTTTTTTTTTTTTTTTGTTTTCTTTAAAGTTCTTGAAACATTATGATCAAGTAATTTAAGTTGAGCAGGGCAATTATGTTGAAGTTGATGAAAATTATTGCGTTGGTTATTTTAAAAATATTATTCGCATAATTTATTATGCGGTTAAAATCAGTAGTAACAGACTGTCAAGACAGACTAGTTAATTGTTGTATTTAAAAAAATAATGCCACTGGTTTTGTTAATTAATTTTTAAAAACTATTAAGAATTAATATCGATAAAATAATTATATTTTACACTACTCTGTTATATTTTAGAAAAGAATGAAAGTTTATTTATATTAATGAATCATTAACTTTAAAAAATGGCTTTTGGTAATTCGATCTTGGCTAACTATACTATGAGCTCGAACATAGATTGATTAACAGTTTTTTAAGTGTCTAAGAAAGTTTTAAGTATTTTTAGCGAGATGTCATTTAGTAATAGAAATAAATTTTCCAAAATATTCTATTATTAAAAATATTCCATTCACAAGCTTTTACATGTAATAATTAACAAATCAATAATCCCAAGATTTTATCATAGAATAATTGTCCCCAAATGAATTTAAATCAATCAATAATAAATTGACATAATAAAAACAACATATATCTTACCAATTGTCCTGATCATCTCAAGATCATCGATCTCAAATCTCTGCAGATCCTCCTGTGAGGATTCCTCATCCGACGTCGTCTCACTGGACATGCTGCTGGTTATCCTCTCACGCGTCAGCTTAGTAGATGCCCTGTACAGAGCAGTGAGACAACTCTCTCACACACAACTCTAGTATATACACACACACGTGCGTTTGAAAGCCGGTTCAACGCTCGGAGCGCCCCGACGCTCTATTGCTGCTGCTGCTATAATGTGTGTTCTGTCTCTCCTATATAAGCCGCTCCTCCCGCTTGCTCTCTCGTTCGTCGACTAGTGCGACCGACGACGCACACGTGAAGCCAGACCCACCCGGCTCTCTTTTCTCTCACTCTACGAAGCTTCGAGGGGGGGCTCAGCCTTCTTTTACTTTGCTGGAAAAATACATTTAGCTGCTTGAGTTTGTCTCTCGTGCGCTACTGGCCGACTTTGATTCTTATGTGACATTATAGATGGTTTGTGGTTTGATAAAAGGATGAGGTTTGGAATTGTTTGGATGCAAATGTAAATTTTGGAATGTTTTTTTGTAGATTTTTAAAAAGAAATTTTAATATTGAAAAAAAAGTTATATGATAATTTTTATAAATTTAGGATTTCATTTATAATAGTCAAAAATGATGCAATGATTCATGCAAAACTTTTAATGTTTAGACTACAGAATTTTAAAATGATATTGAAATTATTGATTTTTATAAATAAACAGTTTCTCATAGAAAGCGACTGTAAAAAAATCTATTTTTGGGGTTTATTTTATATTATCAAACACTAAACATGATTGATAAGATAAAATAAAAAATACATACATTATCAAAATTTATAAAATATTGTGATAATTTAAAAGATTTCTTATCATTTTTTTTACAATTTTTTGTTTATTTTGATTATCAAGATTATGAATAATTGTCTTTGCAAAAAAAAAACAAACATCTGATAAATTAGTACAATTTTTTAACATCTGGCAAGACTACAAGTTGTGTGACTCAATTTTGAGTATAAATATTTTAGTATAATTATAAAATGAAAACAAGACGTAGATCCGTGAAAATCAGTTGACATTACTAAAAAAAAAAAAATGAAGAAATGTTTGTACATGCAAAATAATTTTACATAAACTAGAGGATTTCAAATATTAACTAGTGTATTAAATTATTACTAAGAAATTATTATTTACAATTAATGCAAAGGATTTTTATTTTTTATATAATAAAAAAATTATGATTTTGTTCAGTCCCCATTCGCAACATTGGAACGTCGACAGAAAAATATCCTACATGTTTCGTAATCCTCAAATCATACAGTAGTATACCACTTTCTACCTTCCTTTCACTTGAGCTTATTGTGGAATCATATCTTGATTATCGTATGTACGATAAAAATTGTTTTTTTTTTTCATTTTTCATTTTTGTCAATCATATAACAAATAAAAATCAGCTAAAATAATAATAATAAACAAATTAACCTTGTTACAAAACAAAGGGTATGAAACAATTAATTTTTTTCTTATTTTTTATCAGCAGCGTATTCAAGTAACAATTGAAAAATTGGTGACAATTGAAGAAAAAAAAATTGACCTACTAATAAAAAAAGTAGAATCAGTCAATTTCTCTTGACAAGAAGTCAGTACATAGTAGATCGGCTAAAGAGAAAGCTTGTTCTTTTTGCAGGCAGAACAACAAGCTCGTCCTACTGGCCTGTTCCATTTGAAAAAATAAAAAAAAAGAAATCAAATACGATAAATAAAGCCCTTATTTACTTATCTCTTCAATCTAGAAATCCATTATAAAAATTAAATTTTACATTACCCTCACCATCAATACAAAAACTCAAATCCAAAAATTCAATCACACCGAATCAATAAAAAAAAATCACTTCCGTTCACGCAATAAATACACAATCAACACCTTCCTTCAATCTATTAAACTTTCGATTATTTAATCATCAATAGTAACAGCAGACGCGCACATATAAACAGCCCCGGCGCTTAACCCCGATATACATATATTAAAGCCCTCCACTATTTACCTTTCTCCTGATCAGCAGTTGCAAAAGCAGCAGCAGCAGCAGTAGGTTGTTCCAGACACGCCTGAGTCTAAGTGCAAAATCAAGTCACCGGTGTGCCAACAAAAACAAGCTTGCAGGCGCTTAATAAAATCAGACAGCACAACTGCACAACTAATTATTTTCCAACTTCTTCTAGCCAAAATTAAAAAATTAAATAAATAAAAACCTTAATCAAGAGATATCTATATAGTGTTAGCCTGGCAGGTAAAAAATAATAAACTCAATGATATCGAATTAATAAAGCCGGCAATAATAATTCCTCGCGATATATTCAAGCGGCGAACATCGCGGAACTGAACGGCTGCTCGTCGCGAGATCTCAAAAGACTCTCTTCGTCCTTCTTCTTCTTCTTTCTGCTGCTGTTGCTCCCCCACTCGCGTCGAACACCATTCTCGTCGTCTCTCTTTCTCTATACATCTATCTTTTTTCAACTCACGATTTCTCTTATACTTCTCCGCTTCTATATATGTATCTTGAGGGGGAGAGAAGGGAGAAAAGAGAGCTCGTGTGTCGCGTCGCGCGTCGTCGTAGTTGTCGTTGCGCTATATATATGCGACTTTTATGTTCTCTCTCTCTCTTTTTATTTTACTTCACGGGGTTTCTCTTTCTGCATCCGTGGGGGTCTCTCTCTCTCTCTCTCTCTCCTGTTCGTGTGATTGCGGATATACATGCGTGTATGCCAAGCTTGCGTTGACGTACAGGTGCGTGTTAAGTGTACAAGAGTGAGAGAAAGAGAGTTTGCGTACAGGTGGAACTGATATATATGTATACAACGAAACTATATAGTGTGTATGCTGTGCTCAGTTGAGTTCATCGCTCTGAGAACGTTGTGCGGGATATATTATATTATATGTACTGGAAGCTATGCGGCCCTCTTTTTTTACACTTGCACGCGAACTCTGATTTTTCGCAATGCGAAAGAAATTTTTTGATTTATAGCTGCTTTGTGTTGTTGTTGTTGTTATTATTAAAATTTTAAATGATAAAATTTTCTCTTTTATATTTACAGTACATAATATACAATTGACATAATATTATAATTTTTAAAATTAATTTATGCATCAAACTTTTAAAAAAAACATAATTTTATAGTTTTTCTTCAATTTATACAATATAATGGTAAATAACATTAGAATTCTTAAATCCAATTACAAAATTCAAAGTGATATTAATTAACGTTTTCACTTAAACCCCATTAAAATAAACAACGATAACGATCTCAACACATCAAGAAAACAATCACGAGCCCGTTTAAATCTGAGAAACTCTCATCCAACACACTCATCTCTCGAATCATTTTCTCAAATCTTTCCAGACAGAACAGCGTCAGCGACCAGTAAAAAAAAAAGAGAGGAGGAGAAAAAATCAAGAAAGCAAAAATACTCGGACCACAACGAAAGCCTCTTTCCTTTCTCTCTCTCCACGCTATTAATGTCACCCATGTCCAACGAAACATCATCTTTTCTTTATTCTCTTTCTCTCTCACACACCCACACGCCTCTTTTTTACACCATCCAAATGATCAGTCGAGTCAAAAGCTCTCGCGAAAAACTCTCACCACTGGCGCGTGCGCCTAATCTTAGTATCTTTAGAATAAGAAAATCTTCCTCACTCGCTCACTCATTCACTTTTATTCTCTTAGTCAGAGCTTAAATTTACGGAGCAAAGGACGAGGGCTGCCGCCGCCACCACCGGTGTGACTTTTATATATACATAAACTCAGTGGCCCAAAGCCGCGATTCTCTCTCTCTCTCTCTCTTTCGCGGACTTATTTTCGCGGCCTGGCCAACAGCCAGCATTAAAGTTTGTGAAGATGAGAAGAAAGAGGAGGAGAAGTTAGCGTTGATTCTTGAATTCGCGTCCTCCCCGGACTCGTGGCTCTCGTCGACCGCAAACGCTATGTGAATTATAGCTGGCTTGGCCGTATTTGCGTCTACGCAAGCTTTGATTTTAGTGATGCTTGCGATGATGGCGGTGTGAGCGAGATTGTAGTATGAACATATTTTTGTTGTTGTTGTTATTTTATATTGTGGTTGTAAGTGAATATCTCTTTGTATGAATCTTCAAATGAGTGTAGTTGTTGTTGTTGTTTCATTATTCATCGTTTGCAGTTTTGAATAATATTTTTCATTTCAAGGAAATATATCAATTATTATAACATTTATGAACAATTTTATTGATTTATATTTATTATATTTTTTTACATGATTATTTTAATAAAAAAAATCTATCATCGAACTTTAATTATACACAATATTAATTAAATATTTAAAATGAATATCTGTCACTGTATAGATATAACTAAAAAAAACATAAAAAAAAATCCTCTCGAGTAAAGTATGTACGTACATCTGTACTTTCAAATTTCAAGGTATACACACACATGTAACATAAGCTCCTAAGAAGATCGGTATCCACATCCAAGTATATATATATACCCCACATGCGCAATCAAGCCAGTAGATCCGCGAGCTCGATTGTCGCCTCGCGCGTGAAAGCAGCTCGTTACACGCTAGCACCTTCTTAACTCTAAAGAGAGAAGAAAAATATCTGAAGGAGAAGGGATAAAAGCCAGAAGTAGCAGCAGTAGTACCAGCAGTAGTAGTGCCCGTGTGAAACGTCGCCTGGGCGTCGACTCACGCGTACGCCGGAAATCACGAGAGAGAGAAAAAAAATATATACGTCCAAGCCGTGCTTATGCGAGAAACTTGCGCTTATTACGCGAGAGAGAGAGAGAGAGAGAGAGAGAGAGAGAGAGAGAGATGTCTGAGCTCTCTGGTTACGCGTATATTGAATAATTAAAGCGCGAGCTCAATTATTATTATTATGGGAAAGCAATTTGCTCTCAGATGGTGAGAGAGAAAGAGAGAGAGAGAGAGAGAGAGATATGTCGTGGTTAAATAGATCGCTATGCGTGAGGTGATGTATATGAGGAATGCGTTTAATTTGGCGACTAATGGGAGTATTATGTTTTTTTTTTCCTCGCGAATGATTCTTTGCTCGTTTAAGGGAAATATGTATTAAATCTGGTTTTACTTGGTTGTGTGATATTGATTATTAGTATCTTATACCTTTTTTGAAAGTGATGTCTGCTTTTATAATGTGAGCAATTATCTTTTTATTGTGATTTTATAATAAAGAAACATATTGGTGCTAATTTATTTAGGAATTTCTTACTTTTTTTTAATTTATAATGTAAATAAATGAATTAATTTACGTCACGGCAGTCAATAATTTAATTATTTTTACGATGACAATCGGTATTATTTCTTTTACTTTTATTATTTATAAATTTGTTCATCAATTTCCAAAAAAATTTTATATTTCAATCAAAAATAGAACATCCTTCAATCTTAAGGTGAACACTTTAAAACATTTTAAACTAAAAACACGAAATTCACAAAGACAATATCATAATATATGCTCTCAAGCTCAATGCCGCAATGACATTTTAATTATCTCAGCTATAATCACCCAAGACTTTGCACAATCTCTCTCAACAGCAGCCTGTGATCGTTATAATTTATAGGATATATAAGCGAAGCTTCATATAACCGTAGTCACCATAATACATATGCACATATACTCACACGCATACACACACACACACACATCAGCCAAAGTAAACAGGAAAAGCAAGTATACTGGAATTTATCGAGTTAGCTATTTCAAAAGCTTAAATCTCTTAACTTTAGTTATGAAGTGAGGGCGAGTATACGTAAAGGTCATTCTTGTCTCAACGAGAGTATATAATTATATGTATACTATATATATTATGAGTATACATATACGGTATCTCATTGTCGTTCACGTGATTTTGCGGTGTACCACGTACTGTGAAAGATATACGACTCTTAATTTTTTTTTTTTTTTACATGAAACTCATTTAGATATCCGCTATACCTTTACATAAAGAAATTTATTTTAATATTTGGTACGGCAAAGAGCTTAAAAAAATAAATACTCAAAATTTAAAGTTATAAAAGCTTAAAATCTTAAATATAATTCCTTGAAAAAACTAAGCTCTAAAAAACTAAGAAGACATATCTCAAAAACGTATATCGACATCGACATAAAGTCACCCACAAACATCAATATCCTAAAGAATGTCTGAAACAGACCTGAACCAAAAAGGACCTCTATTTCACAGGACTTACTGGTATGTATATGTATAATACACACGCATCCTTCTTTCAATCCCACTCAATATATAATTATCAACGATTACCAGTGTAGCGTCGCTCTTTTGCTCTTTCATTATTCTCGTTTTCTTTCCCTTCTTATTTCTTCCGACACACATTCGACAAAAGTCCTATACCTATATACTTCGACACCTGCAATTTTAAATGCAAAGTAGAAACGAACAAAAGAAAGAAAGTATGTCTGTAAATTGTTGATGGCCATGTAGTAGCAAGAAAAAGTAGTAGCAAGCAAAATAAACGCATATATAAGTCGCCCACATCACGAATGTACCGCAAATGTTGGAACAAAAAAAAAAAAAAATTTAGTTCAGTTGACGAGAGCTTGACTAGCCATGCGAAACATAACTGTAAAATTGTTGTTTTTTTTCCTTTGTTAATGAAAAAAAAAGAAAAAAAAATCTGACTATCCAACCTCGCGTGTTGTTCAAAATTTACAATCCTCTAGAGAGTCTTATTCCTCCTACAACCCTAATTCAGAATGCCGTGAGTTCTAAAACTCATCTTAAGAACACCAAAATAAAATAGTAGTATAGAGTCATCCGGTCTCGCTACATCCGTTCAATGTTCAGTATCATCCAGCAAACTGCCCTCGTTACGTCAGACTCATGTCGCGTAGTAGTAGCAATCGTATAGAAGAGACTCTAGGGAGAAAGGATGAAAAGGAAGAAGAAGAAACTTGGATCGCTAATCCGATCCCATAGCTAAGAACTCGTGAGACCGGTAAGCAATGTCAGATTCAGAATGAGAGAGAGAAAGGATTTCCCTTCCCTTTCTAACCACCGAGTAATTACCCTTTGGTATTACCGTCAGCTCTCTTGCGACCATGCTAACCATTCCTCGACACTTTTTTTTCATTCTGTCATTCGGATAGGATAAAAAGAACCAAAATCTAATAAGTTTGCTTAGGAATTCCAGATAGAATGCTTTTTAATACATGAAAAAAGAGGGCGTGTACATGTGACCTAAGATCTGAATGTGATCAGTAACAACGATGATGACTTTTGATCGTCACCGATGTTGTAATACCAAGGGATGCTAGAATTGATCTTTTCAAAAAAATCGACTTGGATGTAATGATTATTGTGGCTGGGACAGCGATATAAAATGATTTTTCAAACCTAAGCTCGAGGCGTATGATCGCAGGAGTAGAATGGGAGAGGCAAAAGAGAAGGGCTCTCGGCCGCTTTTGCTCTCGTGTTCTATTCTAGCTTGGTCTAATGATGCGCTCTTTTTCAAGACGCTTTTCAATTTAGTTCTCGTCACGGAGTTGATATATCGTTTTTCTTTCTTTTTTTTTTTTTTTTTGTACGAGTTTAATTCTCTTTGTTCGAGTATTTTACATTTTCGTTTTTGGATTTATACTCGATGAAATTTTAAATAAAATTATTTGGATGCTTGTAATGTATTTGAACTTGGTGTAGGTCTTAAAATCACGATCAAGGTGTGCGGAAAATAACACTTTACATCATTCGGTCAATCTCCATTTCAATATCCAAGTTCATCCTCAATGTCCAAGAGGCTAGAAAGCATAAACACACACACGTGAATCATAAGTCCAATTACTTATTTATCGCGAGACACGAGATTATTAAGAGAGCTTGCCAAAAGCCGTACGATAAATAAACGTACCGGTTGAGAGAGAGAGAAAAGAGAGATGAAAAGAAAATTTTCGTTGTAAGAACTCACACGAGACGCCCACGCGGTTTGGACTCTTGACGGGTGGATATACTATATGTATATAGTGTGGTGTAGTATGCCCGCTTGATTTTTGTGTCAGTATGTGTGTGTGTGTGTGTGAGTCTAACGGTATACCACAGGCAAGTTAAAGTTGGCATGCGATTAAAACCGCCCGCAGCTGACGTCAATTTTATCTACTTTCGATTGTGCTATGTTATATTCGTCAGTTTGTACGTGCACTTTATTTTTTTATTTTATTTTATTTTATTATTTTTTTTTGTTGGAAAAGCATTGTTAAGGTAGAAAAAATGTTTTCAAAGACGAATAAAATAAAGTCCAGTTAGTTGAAAATTATTCTGAATTTATAATATAAATTCCTAGAGTTAAAATTTTTTTTTTCTCGTTATAAACGACTTAAATGAAATTATAAAAATAACCATCACAAATTATTGATAAAATTACGTACAAGATAAAAAAAGTATATCTTTTAATTAAAACCAACATTAATTAATCCAATATTTTAATAAAAATCAATAAACCATCAAATTCAACTCACAAGAGCGCAAAGAGTCAGATAGTGGTACCCCGTAAATTTTCATGCAACAGATGGCCTTCCAAACTGTCTGATTCATACTCTATACAAGCATAGCTTATATATAGGCGTAGAAGGAACGTAAGAGGAGGGGAGATTATCGCAAAAGAAAAAAAAAAAGGCGGAAGGTAAAAAAATGCGGGTAAGGCCGTGTCGCGGACCGATAGGTACTACACACATAACCGTCGCTATATAGCCTGCTACAACAACAACACACGTGTGCGCGTAACTCATTGTCGATATATAATAGCTGCACGACTTGTATGTATGTATGTATCTGTATAGGATTGCGTTGCGCGGCCGCTAGCATGCGTAACCTGTTACAACATCTGATAAAATTCAATATTCAAATCATTGAAATGAGGGAGGTAGGTTTATTCGAAAGAGGGGATTTTTATGCTCGGTTACGCGGCAAACGCGTGTATTTATGACAAATGGCAAAATAATGTTGCGGACTGGTTGTAGAACGACACGTTAAAGCGTGGCTTTGACCGTAAAACGTTTGTGTGAGTACGTGGACGCTCATGTATATATAAAGCCGTTCCTTCTCTTTTGTATATTCTGGTACTGTGTGTATGCGTGTGTGTTTGTGTGAGTTGATGTTGTAGAAGGGGAATTTTAGAATCGCTCGGCTGAGTCTCTATAATGACAGGCAAGAGATACATGATTGTCGCTTTCGACGTTTCGGCTTGCGGAGCGTTGGAAGTTAAAAATGAATCCTGACCTGTCTCTTACATACCTATATAGCTAGCTGGATGGAAAAACCTCATACGACTACTTCGACAGTCGGTGAATAGTTTTGCTTTACAATGTGTAGTAGAAAAGTTATTACGTGGACATAGATTTTTTTTTTCTTTTCTTTTATTATAGACGGGACAAATTATATTTTATTTTTTGTTTCTGTCAACTCTGTTTGTGACGTGTAAGAACTAATTATTTTTAATTTCTATTATGAGAGACACTTTTAAATTAGAATGTTTGCCAGCGTTTGTTTGAAATATTTTTTGTAAATAATGTAAATGTTTTGAAAAAAAAATGTATATATTTTATGTGGGAATTTTTTACAATTATTTTATTATTTTGATGAAAATTTACCAACATTTACAAAAAAAAACCACATTATAAGAAAATTGGTAAATTATAATAGAACTTTGCAATTAACGTTATTAAGACGCCAATAATCTGTTGTATATATCTGACCGAGCCCAATATATATACGCATTATAAACTGACCTCACCACAAGACCGGTACACACATACACACTTATATTCAGCATTCCTGTGGGTAAAGAAAAACGAGAGAGAGAGAGAGAGACAGAGAGAGAAAAAGATAATCTCCATTGCGTGTTTTAGATTATCCGGTTTTATTACAAAAAATTTTTTTTTTTATATATTCCGATACTTATCCATAGCAATAATCAAGTAGTAAGAAGAATATCAAGTACTTAAAGCAAAATTTCACCTGCATTCTTTAAGGGCTTCAAATAAGTATATTTCGTTATCCTCATCGCTATACGTATTATTTCAGTTCCCAGGCTACGCTAAAATATCTTTTAATCTCCAAGATAACTAACAAAAATTTAACCAGCACTCAATTTTAATCTGAAATTATAACTCGATTGAAATGAAAAAAACAAAAATATCTCGCGATTGTCATTAAATTACAAGATAAGCATAAACGTATCAACAAATATCTTCTTTTCAATATCCACAACAGAAACTAAAAAGAATTTATAATTTAAAAAATAAAAAAAAATGGCAAATATCCTAGGCACACTATACAACCATCCTAGCAAATCACACCTCCACATACATAAGACCACATACCTAATATCAACCCAATCCATCGAATAATTCTCAGAACAATACCCACAATCACGTTGGCATTTTCACACGAGCGCAATGCTAGTTTCCGCAAAGCTCGCGCGCGCGCGCGCATCCGCGAGAGGCCACACCGTACCCACAACACTAAAACATGTATAAATATATCTATACTCACGTACAACAACAGTAACAACAACAACAAGCTCACGCGCTTTAAAGGGAGAGAAGGAGAGACGGTGCAATTCACTCGCGTCCTCCTTTACTTCCCTCCCCCCCTGACGAAATGCGCGTTCCCAGCAAGTTTACGATCTCACGCGCTTTTACCTTTGCCTTGCCCTAGAACCGGAAACCGACCACCTCCCTACCTCTTATTCGGTTTCCGGTTGATTTTCCGGAAAAATTAGGGCTTGAGACCCTATTTACTTCTGTGTGATGTTATATGTTTATTCCCCTTTCTTTTACTGAATTTTTTTTTTTTGGGGAGTGAACTGACCAGAGGCTTATGCTAATGAAGTAACGAGTTCAGTGTTTGAACTCTTTTTTTTTTTTTTATTTTTAATATATGCATATTGGTGTGTTGGGAACTTGTCATTAGTTACTTTTGTAGGGCAAGTTGTATTGGTTGCGACAGCTGCTTTTCCTTTGGGAATTTTTATATACTTATAAGTATATACATACGCGAGAGAACGGAAATATAACGAGTGTATAAAAAGTGGATGCCTTAAGGGGCAGTATATTGGTATATTAAAGAGAGTGGGAATATGTATGTATATGTATATCGTTTGGAAACTGGATTTGCTTCGATTACACATTGACAAATTTGTACATTAGTACGAATGGACGGAATTGCGATTTTACTAATGCTAGGCTATTTTGAGTAATCGGATATACATACCTATACAAACGTAATCTGGTGTCTGATTTGTACATATACAAATTTGTTATGCAAAGTTGTCTTATTACAATGTACACTTTGGTGTATATTTTACCGTTAAATCCTTTTGGTTAATGTTTAAAAATTCGAGATACAAATATCCAACGATTGAGAAAACTTTATTTCGAATTAATTCTGTACATATACGTATACTCTTGTATATGTATGTTTACATTTAAGTATTTCAATATTTATCATTTGTTGATGATTTCCATTAAATTCAAGATTATCTTTTCAACTTGTAAGATCGATAATTTATGCGAATGATTATGCGATGCAACCAATCGAAAGAAGAAGAAAAAAAGTATATCTAACGTAAATCAATCAATATAATTGATTTAATTGCTGTAGTTCAGCCAACACGTAAGAGATGATTTGATGCTATTAAAAGTTATTAATATCTTTCTTACGAAACAGATAGATCTACTTGTATTCGTACACTAGTCAAACTAAATCAACAAAAAGAAAATTCTAATATTTTCAGATAATTTAAACAGGTTGACAAACCTCGTATACATAATAAAATTTTCTCTTAAAAAAAAAAAAAATCCAGTCAACGGCGAAAGACATAAAACTGCCAGGAATCAGTCACCAGCAATCATCATCCTCATCATCGTCACGCCGACATAAAAAAAAAAAACAACGAACTACGCAAAGAGAGAATCTAAAGTTGAGGGGAATAGAAGGAAAGAAGAGAGGTAAAGAGAAGGAGGATGAGGTAGAAAGAGTCAAGGGAAACCGGAAGCTTTACTTTTCGCTTGGCTGCTCGCGAACAATGAGATCGTAGCAGCACCGCGAATATAGCAAGCAAAACCCAGACATACATACACACGTACACACACACACGTTATATAGCCATACAAAACGGCAAGAGAGGAGTAAGTACACTCGTCTCATTTTTTTTTTTTTTTTTATTATTTTCTACATCCAATCTCCGTCCGCTTACCTCCCACCCTGCGCGACGTTCCATGTTCTCTCTTCTCTCTTTACTTTTTTTTTTTTATTTCCAATCGCGGTTTTGTACTCGCAGGTGTGGATAGTCTCTTACTACAATTTATCGAGGGTAAAGACTTGGAAGTGAGTAAGGTAGGGGAGAAATTATAGAATGATACTTTTAGCTAGTGAGCTAAAATCTAGATAAGGACCAGAGTTGCTGCTCCAGGCAGTATATATGTACGTAGGGTTGAGTTACTTTATCGTAGTAAGTAGGGGTAAAGAGGTTCATAAGTAAGAGAGTTAGATAGAAAGACGCTGTGTAGTACTCTCTTGATTCTTTCTATAAGAGAGTATATATGAGAGTACTTCTTGAGACTTTGGTGTAAGGCACGAGTCTTGTACTATACGACTAAGGTAGGTGTATTAACTTTTCGGCCCTCCCACCCTGACCAACGTGTTTCTATATACTTGACGTAGTCGTGCACAAAGATAATTCAGTGGTTACACATCGGAGTTGTGTGTTGTGCGCATGTTGCGCTCAATGATTCTATACACGTATTGTATATAGTCTATGCTTATGCTCGAGTTTAAGGATGGTACTGACATTTTGCGCAGGTAGAGTGTATATATATATAACTTTTTTCAACCTGCTGCTTGTTATTTTCTGTTATAGTGAGTATATATACTAGTGAGTAAAAAGGGGGAGAGAGGGATAGAGAAAAAAAAATGTTGTTATAAGCTTTTGTGTCTGACTGTATCCTGGTATGTTACTACTGATGTTAATAATGTGTGTACGTGTTGGCGGAACTTGTTATGATTTTTTCTTTTTTTTTTAATTCTTTATCATGATGTGAAATTTTGAATGGTAATAAATGTACTTGAAAAAAAAGAAAATGTAAATAATTATTGCTGTTAAAAATAATATTATTGACAAACTAGTCACGAAATTGCAAAAATTATTATTATTATTATTTTATGACATACCAGTAAAGCTTGAATTAAAATCGTAATAAATAACAGAAAATTTGTACCAACAAGACAAATAAAAATAAAAAATTCAAAACCATTCTAAAATATTGGACACTAAATTTCATCGATACAACGATATCACTATACAGCACAGACAATAAAACTCAATCGCAATCATAACTCGTGCATTTCAATCACCAGTCTCCAACTCAAAAAAAACAAAAAAAAAAAATAATTCACGAAAGTCTCGAGTAACCGTTGCAGTAAAAGGGACACAATCGAGTAAGTCGCGTCAGTCAGGCACAATCAACAGGTGTGACGCAACGTTAGGCAAATCGATCGAATGTTCTATCGTACTCTATTTCTCTATAGTATATACATACATAAACTCGTACACGTGCGCTCACGAAGGATTTCGACGAATCGATCGATCTTTGAGAGAGAGAGAGTATAGCTTTTATTTTCCAACGATCGTGAGGCGTCTTTTGTGTGTATATATATGTTTGCCTAAGCGGTGTACTATTTAAAATTGTCGCCGATGGCAAAAGTCTATAAGAATGATCTTATGCTATAAGTAGTATTAGGATCGTGAGAAGTGGCGATTTCGAATTAGGTATATTGAGATTGCTTGCGTGGATTCGTGGAATTGAATTGCGAATTTTAGAGAGAAAGAGAAAGAAAATATCTAGTGCTTGAATTCTGGATGAGAAAATCTTTGTTTCGAGGATATCGAGATCGGGAAATCAGGCTGACTTTAATTAGATTTATAAAATTTTAGAGAAGATATAATAAAAATATTATAAGATTGTTAAGTAAATTACCTAATTTGAATTATATTTATATTCTGTAAATGTTATACTCCAAAGATTTTACTAATAAATGTAAATAAAAAAACATTTATTTTAATTTCAAATCAAATAGATTTAAACGACGACTTCAACACATTACCTTTTGCTCGCCAATTTTCTTAATAATCACCATTCAAAATCATCTCACTATCCTACACGCACATTCACTCAATCCTTTAAACATCCGTCATAATGCCATCTCTTCCAGCCATATACCCATCGACAAATGCTTCTCACCAAAGCTGCCAAGCTCAAACGTCCAGAAGAAAAGCCAACGTGAAAACGTCAAACTGACACAGACACATAGGTACACATGGCATACGTAGCAGAAGAGTAACATTAACGACGTTCATACACTTCCGAGAGTACAGAGAAGAGAAGCGACAGGTGTGCTTCGTGCTTACATATACATAAGGTTTGAAGTATACACAACCCCCCATTTTTCTTCTTTTGCTTTACTATGATTTTACGCTGGACAGAACTTTTTAATACTCCCTCCTTCTCCAACCTTAAGTCAAAGCAAAGTGATAATCCTGCAATTTTTATTGCTCCGGAAGATAGTAATGGATGTAAAAGGCAAGGGGTTTTTTATTGTTGTTCGGTAGCACTAGGGTTTATTACTCTAAGGGAAAAATATATATATGTACTCTAGGTGTGTAATCTTGTAGGAGACTTTTTTACGGGCGGCGGTTTGTGCTTGTGCATTTGAATTATAACATGCAAATATGGACTGCTCTGACTACGACTGGGATATATTGCTGGAAATATCGTGGAATATTATGTATAATGTCAGTACTGAGTTTTGAAGTACAGATTGAAAAATGCGCGCTTTTATGAAATATTGCTTGATAATTGTTGACGATCTTTTTATTTATAAGTTTTTAAATTTTTCAAAATTAATAATAATTCAAATCGATAAACATAATTGAATCATTCAGCTAAAATTCGTGTAATTCAAAGAATCGAATTCTCGTAAAGCAAAGTAAATTTTGAAAATCGTGCCAGTCTTCTCGATATATGTCATTGACATTAATTAATAATAAATCATACGAGAGCTCGTGCAAGCATGATACTTCCCGAAATGTTTACTCAACATTATATTCGTTGTTACCATCAATAATCCATTAATTACTTAGCAAAATGACGATATGGCTTCCAAGGATTGAAACAATTACAAATCATAACAGTAAAAAGAGCACACATACATACATGCGCATATACGTATATACATAATATTAAGTTTAGACATACAAATGTGTCTTGGCTTTTGCTATACGCTTGCCTTTCATTTTATTGTTTTCTATATTTAAACGCTGTATATAACTTTGCTTTGAAATTCAAGACGACACGATTTTCTTATACGCGTATGTATGTATGTTGCTTTTCATGGTACACTTGAAATAAAGTATCTTGTTATAATTAGAGGTAAAGCTATAATAGTCGAATTTTAAGTTCTACGTAAAAAAACTTTATGTCTTCTCTCTTTCCCCCTTTAATCATATTTAATTATTTAGAAAATAATAAATTCTATTTTTAATAAAAGCTAGTGTAATTACACTAATCAAATAAAAAACTATTTTTTTAATCTACAAAAGTAGAATAAAAAAGCTTAGTACATCAACGTATCCGTTCAATAACCCCAAAAAAAAACCACCCACACACGCACACACACACACACGCATCAAATTCAAAATCCTCATCAAGACAAAAAACCATCATTCTCATCGTCCTCCCATCATCTTCATCCTCCACATACACACAGTATATAGCGCGGGAAGAATATATAAGAGAGCACACACGCACGTACATACATATAACTCTCTGCCCGTCAATTTAAAACCGTCGACCTGGCCTGTGAGATCACGCTCTCGCGATCAAGCTCCAAGTCTGTATATAGCGGAGCCTTTTGCCTCTGTGTGTGTGTGTGTATATTTTTTTTCTTTCCCAGAGCGGCTGTATATAGGCGCCGCTACCACCGCTTCTCTCTCTCTCATCGAGCGTTGAACCGAGAAACGATTTGGCCCCACAGCAGCAGCAACAGCAGTAGAATATCTTTCTCTCTCTCTGCTTTTCTTCGCTGTAATGTAATGTGCTTTGAAAGTAAGTATGTGGCTGCCAGGTCCTCCGAATACCAAAGCTGCTTTTATATTTTGGAACGTAAGATTTCAATTCTTTTTCTTTTTTTTTTTTTTGTTTTTGTTGCAATTGCTGGGAAATTAATGCAGTTGCGTAATATGTATGTATGTGTGTGTGTGTATTTTATGGGGTATTGAAATTGGTGGTTTGGAATTTAGATTTTGGTGCGGGCTTTTATTCAATGAAGTGAAACTACCGATATATGCTGATGGTTTTTAAACCATATTGGGATTTTTCTGATTTATTTCTTGTATGTATTTATATATACCTTAAGTGATAATGTAGTTAGATTTATTGAATGAAGAAAAGTTTAGAATTTACATACGTCGCGTGTTTTGCAAATATATATTTTATATATTATTAATTTTCAAATTGAAACTACGATCGCTGTTGGAATCCGATTAATCTTTCGACTTGTATATGTTATGTTATTTATAGTTAAGATCTAATAAATAAATTAGCCGATCAATAACTTGGGATTTATATAATTTGTGATAGTAATCGTAATTAAATTTATGTGGATAATATGAAAATTAGTATGCTTAAATGGAGTTATCAAAAATAAATTTCTTTCTTTCCTTTTGATAAAACTTTGTTGTATTTAATATGAAATATTTAAAGAAAAAATCAACTTTTAAATATAAGAAATACATTAATAATTTTTAAATAAAATCTAAACAAAAATTTATAAACTCTGTATACCTCCAAAAATAAATTCATTTTTAAGAGAAAAACAATACCCGCTCTTAGCATATTCCCTAAACTTCTTATATAAAAAAAAAAAAAAAAAATTAAAAAATTACACAAACCTAAAACCTCACGAAAGAAACAAAACCACAATTGTCTTACCAAAACGAAAGCTGACCTTTCTCTCTTTCTCTCTCACTCTCATATATGTATATCCTACCTCTCCTCCGCATTCCGTAAACACATCCTCCAAGCTTTTTTTTTCAAAGTCCTTTCTCCTTCCGCGATTCTCCTCGGCAGAGACTCGTTCTCTCTTTTGACTCGTTCTTTTCTCTTCTTCACCGCTTCTTTTTGTGTATCAGCACTTTTTTTATTTGTTTTTTTTTTTATATCGTCCAGCATCGAGTTACTTTGAACGACGTGACGAAGAAAAATACCAGTAGCCACATGATGATATTACTGAAACGGATAAAAATTGTGTAATTTGGTTTTTCAGTATAGCTTTAAAGATTTTTTTTATTTCTGACGATGAAAAGGTTTTTGCACTGATTTATTTTACTTTTTTTTATATAAACACTAACATCCCACAAATCATTACAAAACCAGTCGGTGTCTTTTTATCTTCTCTCTCTTTTTTTTATCAAAATCAAAGACATTCAAGCACAAAATATATAATTTTTTAAAACAATAATCATCATCATAATCATCAATAAACAAACATTCAATCCAACAATTTACAACATCCAGTACAGCTAGAAAAAAAAAAATAATAATCGTCAATCGTTTCACTCACCTGAAGCATAAAGTAGAGCACAAGTCATGACACAATCTCCGAACAAATTTGAGTCGGTAACACGATCCTGATATATCCAGTCGCCCTGTAGTCGATGTCCGTTGTTGTATTGCCATAAAATTTTTCCGTCCAGCAAAGAGAGAAAGAGAGAGAGAGAGTCTATTGCAAGTCTTCTTATCGCGATTGTTCACCTCCTCCTGCTGTATAATAGAACTACTTATCAAGACCAACCACCTTTTTTTTTATTTTCTCTCAATCTTCTACAGACACTCTAAGACTTTCTCAAGAGTAAAAAAAAAACAACAACAGCCGCTCAGTAGATCTTTCTCTCGCTCTTCTGGCAGGAAGTCGTAAAATTCAAAGTCGGAGAAACGTAACTTTATGAATTCGGAAACACACTTACTATACGTCGAAACAGAGTCAGAAAAGTAAAAAAAAGAAAAATAAAGCTCTCTTTCTCGTAGTATACATATCCTTCAATCTTGTAAAATACTCGATTTTTCTTCTCTACCATTTTCCATGTCTTGAGAGAACGAATGTTAATTAGCTTAGGTATGACTTTTGCGAAAGCGTTAAAGCTTCTCTCCTAGTATTAGCGTTATACATATTATTTTTTTTTTCTACGACGAGCGCAAAGAACAATGAAAAGTCATCGCTTTACGACTTTAACTTTCTTGCTAGTAGTCGGAGACTATTTTTTTTTTTTTTTCTAACCGCAATGTAAGTAAGATACCAGAGCAAACGCGCGCACTTGGAATTTCTCTTATTCTATTTCTTTATACAACATCGACGGCACATCTCTTTCTCTCTGAAGGTAGGTGTACATGTTGTTTCAAATGGTTCTTGATGATAATCAGATGCCGCGAGATAAAGTCGTTCTGTCTTGTATAGTAGCTTACTTGCTGGGCTTGCTGCTGCTGTATAAGTTTTTTGCTGAGTAGCCGGACGCTGTGTATGACACGGGAGTTCCACGGGCTATCTTAAATTCCCCCGTGAATTCTTCCAGTGCCATTGACAGAGTCCAAGCTAGGTTGACATGTACATACATTTTTTTTATATATATAATTTTTTTTTTTTACTATTATATTCTCTTGTACATCGAGATAGAAAGAAATAAAGAGAATTGCTGTTATCGCTCTATTGCACTTGCGAGTGAACGAACGAGCTGCATTCCAATGTTACATTGATGAAGACATCAAATTACGCGTGGTACATGTAATTTAGCATTCATTATATTTTAAAATTACAAAATTCAACTTGGTATAATATACTGTTTTTCTTACATAAATTTCAAATGAAGAATGTGTCTCCACTATGTCTATGATATCTTATTACAAAATTATTATCTAATAAATATTTTATGAAAGAATTGAAAAAAAAAACAAATATTAATTTTCAATCGTCAATTACTTTGAATGATTTTATAATTAACTTAAAAACATGTGTCCTACACTTTCTAACAAATATAAAAAAATAAATATTAAAGTCACTCATCAAAAAATATTAAACTTAAAGCACACACACAATCAAGCATACGTATTCAAACTCAAAAATGACTCTCAAACATTTATGATCTTGAAGCCAACGATGCTCCCACACACACACTTTCCCAAGCCCCTCACTTCAGTCTAACGCGAAGTACGTGCTCGTCTCTCTCTCTCTCTCTCTCTCTCTCAGCTCAGCTCTTCACCCACACCATACCTTGTATTCTTCTTCTTTCTTATCCCTCGGTTAAATATCTAAGATAAACGATAAGCGCGAGATTCCTCAACGAGGCCCAGAAAGTCAGGGTTTTAATAGCACCAGCGTAGGCAGGCAGCCCAGATAATCAAGCGTGATAATAGTCTGGTAGGTTAAAAATAAAAAAAAATAATAAAAAACGTCGTGTGGCCCTTGTAATGCGCGAAATAAAGAAGTTGGGTTGTATGGAGTATTTTCTATTTGTGACGGTCGGAATAAACGTGGCGAGGATTCAAGCGTCAGGAATGCGAGGAAAATGATTGGGAAAAAAGGAGCTTGGAAGAAGAGGAGGAGAAAAAAGATCGGTTGAATGACTTAAGAAAGGACAAAAAAAAAGATGATAAATGATGAGCTTGAAGGATTTGACTGTAAGCGATAAAGAATTTTAGTTCGGTTTGTTTGATGGATATAATATTAGATGTAAGATTGTGAGAAAAATATTGTTAATGTGATGTAATTAAAATAATTCAAGATCGAATTATTTAATTTGGAATAATTTCATGAAAAAAAAAATCGGTATCTACGAAAGTGATCGGCAAAATTACGAAACACTTGTTTAAACAAGACTGCAAAGGAAACGCACAGAAAAAAGTGACGGCTTATAGTATGACAAAAAACAAAATTAAAAAATTCTTTTCCTTTCTCTCGTTACAGATCGACGTGTCCCTTCCCGGAAACTCAACATTTTATTTTTGTGGCTACTACTACCACGTCCTTCTCAACATCCTGCTGTCCTCGCCCTTTCTTTCTCCTTCGTAATTTTATTATGCTTTTTGCGATAAGCTAATACCTTTGCACTTATTTTCTCGTGTATATATGCACTTTAGCTTTCAACGATGGTAAAATAAAAAATATCATCTCACGTACTCCGTTCATTTAGACTGACTTGTTTAATCGTTTTAATTTTGGTATCAACAATAAAAGTTTTCAAAATATTTTTTAAAAATAAAAAACAGTAAATTTATATTAAAAATTTAGAAACTATCTTTTTATCAGCAAATTTAAAAAATTTTTGTGTATATTTAAAGCTTTTTTAACACTCTATCAAGTGTACTTTAGCTTGTAAGTATTCGTGCAATGGTTTAGTTGGCAGGTGACAAGAATCGAACCCACGACCTATGGATTTCGAAACAAGCGTTTAGCCAACGAAGCCATTCTATGCCTCTATAGTTACATTATTAATCCTAGCAATAATAAATTATCGTAAATATAAAATACCAGTTGAAAGACCAAAATGATTATAATTTTAATTTAAACAAGATTCAAAGTCGTGAACGACTAAAAGAAAAAAAAACGATGAAAATTACAATCATAGAACATATAGAGAGATAGAGAATGACGAGATCGCTAGAAAACCTGTTTCTATACGGATTTGTAAGGTTGAAGATGGTTACGCTTTAGAGACACGTTCATCTATTTTTTTTTCTTTTCATTTCTATCGGCTTTAAAAGGCCCCTACGTATAATTTTTTACACATATATTAATACACGAAAACATCCTACATCAAAGATATATACCCACAAAAAAAAAGACTTTCAAAGACTTGACCACGTATATATACATTAATGATATTTTCAGTCAACGATCCCATCGTCACGCTTTTTTTGATCCATACCTACACTTTTATATCTTGCCTCTTCTTTTAAAAACGAAATGAAAATTTGATTTTTATTAATGATCACGTATATTCAAGGTGTATCATCTTTTAAAATCACCACCACCAAGTTTCTTATATAGTCACCTTTATATTATGTATATGCGTGTAAGAATATACATTTCTAAATTTTTATCTCGTGTTAAAATCTTTAAATTCTCAAACTCCACGATATGACGTAACGTATATTGAAACGAAGGAAATTAAGTAGTCAAAGGCTCTGATTACCACACGCTATCTGAAAAGTCTGCATGTATACGATTTAAATGGAATGTGAAACTGCAAATGATAATGTCGATAAAAAATAAAAATTATAAAACCATAATTATCTTTTTAAAGTGTGTCTTTAAAAAAAAAAAAAAAAAAAAACAATCAACAACCAATAATTTATCAAAACCCCCCACACTCCACAAAAAAAACCCAAACATCCTAAGTCACACACACACTAGAAGGTGAAACAAGGCACATTACAATTTTCCAAAGCGAACAAAGAAACGAAGGTTAGTACAAAGAGTCAGTGGTCTCTCTTTCTCTCTCTCTCTCTCTCTCTCAACGTTCACCAAGAGCACAAGATCAATCTTCCACAAAACCTCAGCCCATTGACGCCACGATTAACTTCTTCCCTTTCCTGCTTCTCTCGTAAGACGCGAGTAAGAATTTAAAGAGAGTGGGAGAGAGAGAGAGAGAGAGAGAGAGCTCGTAAAAGAGCGCAAGAGGCTCGATTAAGAGGCTGACTCTTCTCTTCTTCTCTGGTACAGCGCGAGAGAAAATCGGTATAGTATACTAGTCGGGTTGTAGTACGGCTATCTATATATACCTTAACTCCTTGTAATCGATTATTCCGGAATCGAGGGAGCGTTTGAGAGAGAAAGAGAAAGAATCGCTTAAGCGTGGGAAGCGAAAGAAAGGAAAAGAAGAACGGAATGGGGATAGAGAGAAGAGTTGAGGGAAGTACCGATTTTTCGATTGATCGGTATATAGAAGTAAGTTGAGGTGAGCAAGAAATCGAGTTTGTATATATATATA